>CM024240.1:24046630-24082857 GCA_013421045.1 Propylea japonica | reverse complement strand
ATTGCAGTTATATGTTGGATTCCCCCTGTATTATTATAATATATATATTTTGCTGACTCCTGTGTTACGATACCAGGAACTATCCCATAGTAGGGGAACACTAGTTTACTTGTTATGTTAATTAGATTAGATAAGACATTATTATACTGAATGTCGTGACTTTAACATTGTCCACTTTGGTTAATAATCAATAAAACTTTTTAAAAATCAAAGTTAATTATTTACAAACATAAGTGGCGCAGTCGGTAGGATACCCAAAACATTTTTTTTGACCAAAATCGCAGAGAAAATTGTTTTCGTATCAACGATTAGTTGGGTATTCCGAAATTTTCAACGAACCTTGGCCCCAAAATTGACCAAGTTCAACCCAGTGGTGCAACAAAACCAGCGAGCGGAAGTCAACATCGCGGAAGCTCATAGTTAGGACAACACACAAAGTCATCAGCTTTCAGGTGGAGAAATTATAGTTTGGTACGGAGTTTCTGGAACGAAACTGCCTGCTATAATCGCTGTATCCCCTGAAACGGAAGAAAAGAAGAAAGAAGAAATCTTTATGAAGCCAGTAGCGTAAGTTTCACATCCTTTTTTCCCAAAAATCCCATCACCTTATTTTCATTCATAGATATATATAATTTTTTTTTGTGAAAACTTGATTATTTTTGTGAATCGATTATACTTCGGTACAAATATATAATAAAATATTCATATGAACGATAATATTAGAGATCGTAGTCCTTTAAGAAGAGAAAACAGACAAGCAATAAGAATGGCAGTTCCACAAGTTCAAAAACATCATATTGATTGCGTACCAGAATACGACGGCAACCCTTCAACTCTAGCTATTTTTATTCAGTCGAGTGAATATCTGATCAATAATTTTTCTGATCCGAATAATGCAGCGAATCCACAAAATGAATTTCTTTTGCGAGCTGTAATAGGAAAGCTAACAGGCAGAGCCCTAAATTTAGTAGGTAGTAGAGGTAATCTCAGAAACTGGTTATCGATTAAAAATTTACTACTTCAGTTCTTCTCAGATCAGCGAGACGAAAACTGTTTAGTGGGAGACTTGATGCATCTAAAACAAGGAAAATTCGAAAACCCTGTAAATTTCGGCTATAGATGTCAGGATCTCCTGAGTTTATTACTGAATAAAATTCAATTAACGGAAGTCGATCCGAATATCAGAGATTTAAAAAAGAATTTATATGAAAATCAAGCACGTAATGCGTTCCTTAGAGGTCTTCACTCAAATTTACCTATTAGATTAAGAAATCCACAAAATTTAGAACAAGCTATCTCGTTCACGATAGAGGAACAAAATTTCATGTATGCCAGACGAAATTTAACACTCCAACATTCTATCAAGCCTCCGAGTCCTCATTATAAAACTTCTCCCCCTTGGAGACAAAATGTACAGCGTCCATTATATCAAAACTTGAGCCCTGTTAATCAAATACCGTTCACACAAACTCGTCAAAATTTAATTCAGCCAAATCACAATAGTCCAAGAAGTGCGCAAATTAGAAATCCCTCACAAATACGGCCACAACCGGTACCTATGGACACGTCCTCAGCTAATACAAGACGAACAGAACGACCCCAAAGTAGAATGAATCAATCTAATAGAATACCAAATCAAAGAAATTTCATCTCCGAAGAACTCTTCCAGCAAGAAATTCAGGAAGAAACAGAAGAATATAATAGCGATGATTATAATTACGATGACTATTATACAGCAGATCATAGTCAAACTGATCAATATGAATTCACTGAATACGAAAATGATCAATACTCCGATTTAGCGAATGAAAATTTTCAGTTCCCACAAATTCACCAGCAACAAACGTAATAAATATTTCAAATATAAATACTCCTTCCTTACCATTCATAAAAATTCCAGGAGTTGGTTTTAAATTTATGATTGATACTGGAAGTTCAAGAACTCTAATCAGTCCTCGGATAGTGGATAAATACTATCAGAAATATATTAAATATGCTCCATTCAAAATAAAAACAGCTCATAATACCACAGTTCATGAATATGTTGCAAATATACCACTTCCAAAAATTTTCAAAACTAGAGAATATTTTAACTTTCACATTTTCGAGTTCAACGATGAATATGACGGATTAATAGGGATGGATTTATTGACTCATTTAGGCGCAAATATCGATTTAAAGAAAAACGTACTTTATACAAAGAACGGACCTATTCCTTTATATTTCAAGAAAAAATCTTACTCATACGTCTTACCACCTAGGTCTCAAAAAGTAATAAAAGTACCCATAAATTCGAATGAAGTTAATCAAGGTATTGTGGAATACATCAAACTAAGAGAAGGTATCGAAATTCCACAATGTCTAGTCAAAATAGAAAATGATGAAGCATACCTAACAGTAACAAATAGCAATGAAGGAGAAGAACATATTATAATAAATCCTATACAAATTGTCGAAATTAATGAGTCCAATATAACCCCGATATCGATTCCATCAGATGACATCGAAACCGATAACCTTTTGAAAGAAAATATGAAAAATCTCAGGTTAGAACATCTAAATAAAGAAGAAAAAGACGCTATCCGAAAAATCTGTTTCGAATACAGAGACATTTTTCACTGTAAAAAGTTACCTTTGAGTTTCACTAATGTAGTTAAACATGAAATCAGAACTGTAGATGAAACTCCAATTTTCCAAAAGGCTTATAGAATGCCAGAAACGCAAAAGAGAGAGGTCGAAAATCAGGTCAAAGAACTTTTGAAGAACGGCATAATTCAACCCTCTACTAGTCCGTGGAGCAGTCCAGTCGTCGTTGTTCCAAAGAAAGTCGATGCATCTGGACAACAAAAATATCGTTTATGTGTTGATTATAGATTACTTAACAAAAAAAGCATTGATGATCAATACCCTCTCCCGAACATCAGTGATGTATTAGACAAACTCGGAAAATGTAAATATTTTTCTACACTTGACTTAGCATCAGGATACCATCAAATCGAAATGCACCCTAGAGATATTCCCAAAACAGCTTTTTCTACGGAACGAGGTCATTATGAATATAAAAGACTTCCTTTTGGACTAAAAAATGCACCACGAACATTTCAAAGAGTAATGGATAATATTCTTAGAGGTATAATGAATGAATGTTGCTTAGTTTATTTAGATGATATAATAATATTTTCAACATCACTCCAAGAACACATAGAAAAACTGCGTAAAGTTTTTGATCGTATTAGAGAAGCAAATTTGAAGATTCAAATGGATAAATCTGAATTCTTAAAAAAAGAAGTTCAATTCTTAGGTCACATCATAACACCAGAAGGTCTTAAACCTAACCCTCTAAAAATTGATGCAATTTTACGATACCCAGTTCCCAAAACACCAACTGAGTTGAAAGGATTTCTCGGACTCACAGGATATTATCGCAAGTTTATAAGGGACTATGCCAAAATTACAAAATCATTAACCGTTTGTTTGAAAAAAGGAAGAAAAATAGTTCATTCGGAAGAATTCATGAAATCGTTCAACAAATGTAAGGAAATACTCACTAATCCTCCAGTTTTACAATACCCGGATTTTAGTAAAAATTTTATAGTCACTACGGATGCATCAAATGTAGCCATCGGCGCTATCTTATCACAGGGACCCATTGGTTCAGACAGACCAATATGTTACGCATCAAGAACTCTTAATCAATCGGAAGAACGCTACAGCACTATTGAAAAAGAACTTCTAGCAGTAGTCTGGGCAGTTAAATACTTTAGACCCTACATATATGGTAGAAAATTCATAATATGTACCGATCACCGGCCTTTAATTTGGCTCGATAAACTTAAGGAACCAAATTCAAAATTACATAGATGGAAAATACGATTAGAAGAATATGACTACGAACTTGCCTACAAAAAAGGGTCAATAAACAGAAATGCCGACGCACTATCAAGAATTCAATTGAACCCTATTGACACAGATTCTCTAATAAATAACGTGGACGAAAACGAAATCGATAAACTATTAGAAGACGCATCGTCAATCGAAATGTCTGATTCAGAATTAGATGCAATACTAGAAAAACTGGATACCACAGAACAAGGTAATGATAAACAGTCAGAAAGGAGTCAAGACACCATACATTCTTCAAATACGGAGACAGAAAACTCATCACCGATAAAAATATCGAACGATATAATTGACTCTAAACCTAATCAATATTTTATTCAGGAAATATATAACAACCCAAAACCTGTGAGAAAAGAATCAGTGGGAAACATAAAAAAATTCTACGTACAGATAACTAGCTCGAATAACGAATCTGAGATCACACGATTCCTGAAAGAATACACAGCAGATAAGAAAAGATATTATTTCCACTTCGAATCCGAGAATATGTTTAGAAATTTTAGCAACGTTGTTAACAAGTTGTTCAACAGAAACGGCCCAGAGATCATATATTGCACTGAAAGAAGAGAAGTAATTCAAGACGAAGAGCTTATCATTCAGGCGATAAAATTCCAACACGAAGGAAAAACAAATCACCGAGGTGTAAATGAGACATTGAGGCAACTTCAGCGGAAATATTTCTTTCCATCAATGAAAGAACGCGTTTCGAACTACATAGCGAACTGCGAAATTTGTAAAAAAAATAAATACGAAAGAAATCCCCCTAGAATCGAGATGATGCTAACAGACACCCCTTATAGACCTTTTGAAAAAATACATTTAGACATTTATACACTGGAAAATACAAAATTTTTAACAATAATTGACGCATTCACGAAGTTAGGCCAAGCGATAGAACTAAAATCCAAAAACTCGGTAGACATATTCCATGCGTTAATAAATTATTTTTCTTTTTACGGAACACCTTTACTCATTAGTTCGGACCAAGGAATGGAATTTTTCGGACATGTTGTAAAAGAACTATTAGAAACACATAAAATAAATATTCATTTCACAACAGCACATCACCCCGATTCGGATGGAATAATTGAGAGATTCCACTCAACAATAGCAGAACATTGTAGAATTTTGAGATCACAATCCAAAGATTCTATAGGAATCATTATGAAATATGCCATCATAGGTTACAACAATTCTATTCATTCTGCAACAAAGCTTACCCCACTTGAACTAACTTTCGGTCATACGAAATTGAAAGATCCTCTAGACATTCTCTACGATAAACAAATGTACAGTGACTATTTACAAAAACATAAGGAGAAACTGGCACTAGTATATGATAAAGTAAATGAAAATTTAATTTCCCATAAAAACAAAATTGTCCAAAAAATTAACGAGAATACAAAAAATCCTTTCAAAATTGGCCAAACAGTTTACGAAAAAAGCTATAAATACGCACGTAACAAGAGCGGACCTAAATTTAGCGGACCATTCATTATAACCAAAATTTTACCAGGCAATAAAGCCCTCATTCAAAAATTAGAGGGAAATAAATCAAAACAAAATGTAGGCCGGACAGTTCATTTGAAAAATCTAAGACAACCTATTATTGCAGGATCATCACCCTCGCAACAATCTGCGGGACCCTCGTCCTAGAATGTACAGAAGTGAAGATATTGAAAATCACGGATAACCCCGGCTTGTTACCCATGAAAAAAGGTTTATCTCAAAATGTTGTGAATCATTGGACACTCATACAAATCATCGATTTATCCAACATAACGTCGGAATTCCATAAATTAATATCTAGTTATCAAAAGATGAATATTTCTTTTCATAATTCAAAACACGGTAAAAATTATTTACAGGAAATTTCCAATCACAAATATATTTTAGATTATAAAATCGACGAAACTCATAAAAAGCTCAGGCAATTAATACCAAACTCCAATAAGAGAGAAAAAAGAGGGCTGATCAATGGATTAGGTTCTATTTGGAAATCAATAACGGGAAATTTAGACCAAAGTGATGCTGATAAATATGACGAAGCCATAAATAATTTGAAAAACTCGCAACAGAAATTGATTGAGGTGGCAGATTCACAGATCAGTTTAACAGAAAATTCCATAAACATTTTTAATAATTCTATGAGCAAGTTGCAGCATAATCAAATACTTTTGGAAAACAAAATCAACCAAATTAATTTCTGGATGAATACATCGACTATAGAGTCGTGGGACGACTCCGATTTCATTATTCTCAACTCAGTAGTTACACATATTACGTTAGCAATCGATATAATTAATGAAATATTGAATGACATAGAAATAGCCATTTCTTTTGCTCATCTGGAAACTCTTCACACATCTATCATTTCGCATGACGATCTAAAAAAAGAACTACTTAAGATTCAAACGAAAATAAATGAAAACAAATTACCTTTTTCAGTCGAAGACGAAAATATAATTTTATATTATGTTTGTACAAAGGTTAAGGGATTCATAAGTAATAATCAAGTCAAGTTCATTCTAGAAATTCCACTCACAGAAATAGATGATTACAACTATTATGAATTATTTCCATTACCAATCCTGAAAAATAATTTCTATCAAATTATCATTCCCCACACAAAATACCTTTCCTTAAGTGAAACAAAATACGCACTATTCAATAGACCTTGCAAAGAAATTTTTCCTGCTAATTACCTATGTGAAGAAAGTACAAAACCTATATCAGCGAGCAACCCATGCGAAGTCGAACTATTGAGTGTCACCAAGAACTACACACAATGCAACCCAAAAATAACAAGCCTGAAGGGTTCCAGTATTCATCAACTTTCAACCGATTATTGGATGGTCATTACCACGGAAGAGAAGATCGCCCGAATGAAGTGCGGAAATAATGACGAAAAAACAGTGTTGTGCGGAACATACGTAATTTTCGTTCCTGAAAAGTGTGAAATGAATGTGAACAGACAAATTCTCAAAAACTGGAAACAAAGTTCTTCTAGAGTTAAGATTATTCAACTACCGAACATTAAAATGAATGAAATGAATCATCCAATTGAAAAAATTGATCAAGTTCCTCTAGAATTAGACAATATTGAACTTGATGATATAAGGCATATTGGGCTACAAATAGAACATTCAAAGAAACAAATACTTTCAATAAAAAGCCCAATTTTCCACTATGATAATTTGAGTCTTTATACTTTAATAACATATATAGTACTAGCTATCATTATTTTATTATTTTTAGTCAATAAATGTAACATAAGAAAACCAGAAATAATTCGCACAAAAAGATGTAAAAATAATCCTTTAGAGGATATTGAGCTCAAAAATTAATGTTTTCAAAAATTAAAAACCCCAATTTTTTCTCTTAAGCGCGGAGGAGTTATATGTTGGATTCCCCCTGTATTATTATAATATATATATTTTGCTGACTCCTGTGTTACGATACCAGGAACTATCCCATAGTAGGGGAACACTAGTTTACTTGTTATGTTAATTAGATTAGATAAGACATTATTATACTGAATGTCGTGACTTTAACATTGTCCACTTTGGTTAATAATCAATAAAACTTTTTAAAAATCAAAGTTAATTATTTACAAACATAAGTTGCCTTTGAATACCTTTTTCTTTAACTGCTTCCCATTAATAAAATCGCCATAGATTCAAGTCCGGTGAACGGGCCTGCCCGAGATTGGACCAAACGTCAATCCGGGAAAAAATGTTACCAGAAAAAAAAAATTCCAGAGAAAATATTTTCCAGAAAAAATTGTGCCGGAGAAATTTCTCTGGAAAATTTTTTTCTGAAACATTTTTTCCCGGAAGATGGATAGGACGTTTTGTGTCAATCTCGGGCCGGCGCGTTCACCGGACTTGAATAGATTGGTCTTTTTCTACTGGCAAGCAGTTAAGGAAAAATGTATTCAAAGACAATCGAAAGCGAGTTTGAACTACGGTAGCTACAATTTACCAGTATTATACCATTTTGGAATCCTTACTAAATGCGCCAACTTTTGACAAAACATGCCAAACTTGCAATTGTTTCTATTGAGCAGATGATATCAAAATTTTGATTACAGTTTAGACAAGCATATTCAGGGTTACACAGCAAAAAAAAGTTGGAAAAAGTTGATATTTGTGGCAGCAGGAGTGAAAAGACTGTCACAAGGTGTGGAATTTTCTGTGATTTTTTAAATGCCTATTATATCAAAATCATGCAACTTCGATTTTTTTATATCTTTCTGACAACCAGCATTACTTGCCCTTTCACCCGGTTCGGGTTGACGTCGATTTTGGGACACCCTGTATAAACATATTGGTTTGAACCAAGTTTCAATTTTACGGATTTGTTGATGCCATAATATATGAAATGGAAATGATTATCTTGAGTTTCTGAAAAATTATTCGAAGAATTTTCGGTAAAATGATTATCAGGCATTTCTGAAAAAATTTCGGGGGGTCCGGACCCCATTGGACCCCCCTGGCTTTGGCCTTGCGTTACGCTAGTGTGACAGTTGTGCGAAAATGTCTAAAAAGAAATGTTTGAGTTTGAATGATAAACTTAATTTCATCAGTGAAGTCGACCGCGATACTGCCGACTATAGAAACAAATTTTCTGTATAACGAAATTTTTTCATAACGATTTTTTTTTTGCGGATTAAGAGCTTTCGTTATAGGAAAGTTCCACTGTATTTTCACCAAACATTACTGATAAACATGCCAATACGATCCTGGCCATACCGAAGGTGTCGTGTTTCCAACGCGTCACACTAACTATTTCACCCTATTTACATGGCTTTTAGGGATAAGAAGTGCGTTTTCGGAATAGGGAGTCCGATAATAATAGATACATTGAATTCTGAGCTATACGCTATATGAGTAACACAAAGCTGTTTGAAGGATATTATTGCTTAGTGACTCCAGTTCCAAACGAATAAATCTGCACAATTACATCACCTTAAAAGCTAATACAAAAGAACAATCCTTCTTGGTTCAGGATCTTTTCATCAATAGGATATTTCCATGTCAATATCAACCCATTATCAACCACCAAAATAATATCGATTGAAATATAATCTGGGAGGATTCTGCATTTCTAAAAAACTTTTTAGGTTTCCACTCCCAGTCTCTGAAACAGAAATAATTGAAAAAAATTTTAATTAGGATAAAGTGCTCCCGCGAAAATCTTTGCACTTATTTGCCAAGGACAAATTGGTTTTGAAAAATTTGTTGCCTAACAGTTAACTAAAAAATAAAATAAATGAAAAGGATAATGTAACAGACACTTCCTTCAGACAAACTTCAGACTCCGAACGTTACATTATCATTTTAATGTATTTCCATTTTTAGACAACAATTCATTCAAAACCAAATTGCTCCTGACAAATGGGTGCGAAGATTTTCGCAGGAGCATATACTAGGTAGAATGAAGAAAAAGCTATTTCAAGAAGATTTCATGGAGTTGTGGATGTAAATTCACAGGGCATTCAGGCAATGCATCCACATCCACCACTTATTACCCCAGATATATTGTGATTCTTCTTGAGCATACAATGTTTTTGTTCGTCTCATAATGTTTGCTTCAAAACCTTTTCTTCGTGTGACTTGATTCTGTTCATTCGCACTTCTATTGAATAATGAAACCATTGTTTAAGGAGACTATTAAAACAATGATGAAACTCATAATTCTCGAATATATTTAAGATGGGTACCATTATTTTCCAGTTTCCATGGTTCGAACAATGATATTTTTTTTCAATTCAAGTAGTGAATCTGTAATGTAAAATTTCAATCTTTTGTCGTTAGGTATTTAGAAATATCTGAATTGCGTTATCAATTTGTCATTTTCAGACGTAGATTGATATTGTAAGAAATCTGCGGTTTATGCAACTTTTTAGTGATATTGACAACATTGCGCATCAATCTGACAAGAAAATAAACAACGTAACCTGAAATTTTAATATACACAGTGGAATATGCCAAATTTGCATGGATTTGCATGGACTAGTTGTGCTCAATAACATGTAAAATAATAACTTACTAGCGACCCGCCCCGGCTTCGCACGGGTGCCTCGTACGCGCTATTTATAGGCACGCTCTTGCCGCACCGGGCGGCCGGCCGTACCGCCGCAAACGCTACGTCCCGCAATTTTTAAATCTGTAATATCTTCGAAAATGTTCACTTAAATCGTACGATGTAAAGAGCCATATAGATCTATATTAAATGAACAATGTATTCAAGGTATTTTATTGGTTGAGGATTAATCCTGTATTGGTTAAAATCGCTTCGAAAATTAGCAATTATTTGTCGTAAAAAGTAAATGACAAAAAAAAGTTATTGTGGGTTATCCATAAGAGATAGACATATACCATCACGGACTTTTCTGTAGACCTTTTCAATGTGTACAATACTTAGTACATTATTTTGATAAAACTCGTAGGGTTCAGCCTGCGTTTGCAATGTAAGCGGAAAATGAAATTATTTACGACATCACATTAGAAACCTCAAAAATAACAGTACTTCTCCACTATTTAATGGATGTTATTATACATATAAACCTTCCGCTTGAATCACTCTATCTAATAAAAAAAGCATCAAATTCTGTTGCCTAGTTTCAAAGATTTAAGCATACGAAGGGACATAGGGACAGAAAAAGCGACTTTGTTTTATACTATGTAGTGATGAACAATCATCAACAACAAAAGATACCTATTCTATTGAGTACTTTTTCTGAACTTACTATCTCACCTTAAATCACGATTTTTGAAAATAATTTTCCTAATATTAAATTGATCTACCTGTAAATTTTAATCAAGATCTTAATAGAAAATTGCAATCCATAAATTATGGTTTTATTTAATCTAATCTTATCTCACCTTATGTAGGTACTTATAATTACTATAAGTGCGATTTAAAAATTAACCTCAGAATAGAATATAATTCATATTTTAAAACTACTATCATACAATTATTATCGTAACTTACTTATAATTACTGATAGGTTGTCGAGCTGAAAAGCACGTTGTTATTACCTAAGTGTTGCTATTTTCCTCGCTGGAGAGCTCCGATATAATAAACGCGTCCGATCGTTGCTAAATTCAAAGTGCTACAGGGAAGCAGGGAACACCGCGGCCTCAGACGCGCTATTTATAGGCACGCTCTTGTCGCACCGGGCGGCCGGCTGGTACCGCCGCAGGTCCTACGCGACTGAGCTGCGCTCAGATGTAAAAGGCCACGCCCCCTTCTCCCGAAGCGAGCACGAACGCCAACCGAATTAAACCGAAGGCCCCGCTGCTTTGGCTTTCATACGTTTTATATCCGATTATTTACGACATCACATTAGAAACCTCAAAAATAACAGTACTTCTCCACTATTTAATGGATGTTATTATACATATAAACCTTCCTCTTGAATCACTCTATCTATTAAAAAAAACGCATCCAAATCCGTTGCGTAGTTTCAAATATCTAAGCATACATTGGGACATAGGGACAGAGAAAGCGACTTTGTTTTATACTATGTAGTGATGATATTACAAAATATACAATAAGAACTTCATAAAAAATACTCATATGTCAACTTGACCTTTTCCACAATAGTTATGAAAATGTAAAAATGATGCTGATTTGGTTTTAATTTTATCCGGAAAATCTTAATAATTGTAATATTTATTTCAACTGAAGACATGGCTATTGATGTAAAAAATTCAATGAAATTATGACGACAAACTTACATTGAATTGAGTCTTAGCTGCCCTTTGTACGGAAAGAATAATTTCCATAGAGTAAATGGTCAATACCTATATCACATTTCACTAGTGAATTATTATCAACTCAGTCAACTAGTTTATTAACAGCTAAATTAACAAACGATTTGATTACGAAATTCAACCGCCTTATGCATTGAAAATAAATTCTTGATTGAAAACATTTTTATTTGGCATTTTGATATACTCAGTATTAATTTCTTTGTTTGTGTTTCAGTTGTGACATTTCTCGTATTTCTTCTGAGTACTTGTTCGGTTGCCATGACAATTACGCACTGGAAAAGTAAAAACTGAGGAACAAAATGGGTCATTTTGGATCGATTACCTACGTATACGTTGAACCTACCTTTTCTTTTGAGGTCGACCGAAAAAATTTTATCCACGACTATTGTAGAATCCGTCCATTGTACGTCTCTGTCCTCGGCCTCAATAATACCCATTAATCACAAGAAATTAATGATATCATATTCTTTAAATCAGCATTTCTTCAGTATTATAGAGTACTCCAACTAACAAATGTGGGAACGCCCTGTTAATCGAGGTCCAAATCTTTTTTCATTATGTTAATTACATTTTTATAAAGAAATATACAAAGACCAGTTCTCCAAAAATTTCTCATGTGTCCACTTGGGGCTTGTCGCGGTCGCCAAATGTTAAAATATTCAAGAAATATATTCAGTAGTCGTGGATAAAGTATGATATGCTACTCGCGTATAATGGCTATTATTCACTCAGTGATTTAGGCCACGAGCCGTAGGCGAACGCGAATAATAGCTATCATTATACGCTCGTTGCATAATATACTATTTACTCACAACTTGAATGATCGTGAACTTAACTTTCAAACGTCAAAGTGGAATAATGTATTTTTATTCATCTCCCGAATCTGAATGAATCTGGTATAAACAAGGCTATGGATCAACTCGAAAGGCGTCTCTTCGGACGCAGTGATTTGGGTATTTCATCGAAAGTGTACCATTATATCAAATTGCCGGTTCTGAGCGAAGCATCAGGAAGATAATGCCGATAATAAATTCAATGGATGGGGACAAAAGTCGGGATTGTGGAACAAAAAACATCGAGCCAAAGATTTCTCTTCACGATACCCCAAACCGTTCGGAAAGAAATTAGGATTGACAAGCCATGCGAGGATCCTTCAGGGTGTCGTTAATATGAAATTGAAAAATGACCGTCCCACCCTCCTAACTCACCCTAGCTTTGAAAAAGCTTTTCCGAAGTTTTTCAAAGTTATTTTAATATTGGTGTGGCCCAAGTATTTAATATGATTTTCCCATATCGGCCATATCATAAATTGATTATCGTTGTTGAAAGCTTTCCCTGCAGACCTGCACTTTGACTACCAAATATCTGCATTCAAGAAAAAACGAGGTACCTATCGAAAACTTTTTTATCAACGCGAATATTCAGATCTTTCGTTGTTATCATGTTAGCCATGATGTTATGGCGGAGGATGAGCAGCTAGCACAAAAGTTGATATGTCATTCGAAAGTACACTGAATGAGGTATTTTTAAATGAAAAAAAACGTGTACATAATTATTGATATTTCATCGAAAAACCTTTGGAAAAATAGGACTAATTTTGCTAACTTCAGAATCGTGATATTCATCTCCTTACCATGCTCACAATAAGAGTATTTTGCACACAGACTCTTTTATCTAGTAGAAAAGTCATTGGCCTTTCCGAATATGTGGTCAAATTTGATGAGCCTATAAGGAAAACTGAATAATGATCATTTTAGAGGAAAAACTCGAAATATTTCTTGGAATCAAGAAATGTTAAATTGAAAAATAACAGTCAACATTTCGACCATGTGTTATATGACATTTTTTGTTGCAAATCACTCGTATTATTGTCCCTTGAAGTTTGTCCTCTTGAAAAGTAGACAAACTGTATAATATACAATACAGAAAGGTCATGTTCTAAAGGAATATCTACAGAAATGTTAATTTCGCCTAGCTGATTTAACGACTTCTAGTTACGTATTTATGAACAATCCCCGAAAGCTAAATTTTTATATTTTTTGTTTTCTTACATTCATTTTATATTTGCTGTTGTTTTATTTTCTTTAAATAACGGTATCAAGATGATTTGCTTTTCTCGAAACCGTGAATTTAAGGAAGAAACGGCAAGAGATCTAATTTGTGGAGAATGAAACAAGCTTTCCAAAAATTATTTGAGATCGTCGAAAAACTCTTGTGATCAACTCGGTTATTAATCGAGAGACTAATGGTCTCAAACAATTAACGCGTTAGCTACGCTCACGCATTAAAATATCTCGTCCATAAGTCGCTGTCTTTAATAAACTATCTGATTAAATAATTATTATTTTGATGCCTTTTCGCCTACATAATTATTTTTCAATATTGCCAACTAGAGCCTTTCCGAAACACTGCAACAATATTTTAATAGCAATAGAAATACGAACCAATCGTTTGAAAAGAAATTAGGATTGACATACGAGGATCTTTCAGTGTGTCGTTAATGTGAAATTGAAAAATGACCGTCCGACCGTCCTAACTCGGCCTCGGTTTGAAAAAGCTTTTCCGAAGTTTTTCAAAGTTATTTTAATATTGGTGTGGCCCAAGTATTTAATATGATTTTCCCATATCATAAATTGATTATCGTTGTTGAAAGCTTTCCCTGCAGACCTGCACTTTGACAGCGTACCTACCAAATTTCTGCATTCAAGCGATAAACGAGGTACCTATTGAAAACCTTTTTTATCAACGCGAAATGTGAAAAATAACTACTTTTTGTGGATAGAAGGTTAATACATTATACAGGGTATCTGTAAACAAATGCGAGAAACTTTGAGAAATGATTCCTCGATGAAAGTAAGAAGGGGTAGTTCATATAAATATTTTTCGAAATCGATCCCCCTTTCAAGATACAGCCTTTGAAAGGCGATGACGAGTTGACAGTCTTGAATTTTTTTTATGGCTTCTTAAAGACACTGGCTCATAAAACTGAACATAATATGAAGCACTAAATGAATGTTATCCACACAATTTTTTTGGATCTAATAGCTACATTATTAAGAGTTCAAAATAACAAACCCTTATGATTTTCCTTCAAAAACTGTTTTCGTGGGATAGATTTCCGAAAAATAAAATTTTCTCATGGTTTTCCATTCATTTCTGGAGGAAAATTCTTCCGCAAAATTTCGATACAGTCGATACTTTTCTCGGAAAAAAACTCACAAGCTGTTATAATCACTGAAACAATGAAAGCAGACAATAATATTAATCGATTAAAATCAACCAACATTACCTGAACCCATACTTCGGAACTAATCCCGTCAACGCACAAAGAACATGCATATTGGTAATATCAAACGGAGCATCCATAGATAGCTATTTCGCCCTATTTGGGGCTCATCAGTATGGAGGAGCTCAGTATGAAAGGCATTCTAGGCTCCCTTACTTGAAGAAATGTCGCTCAGCTCTGAGTATAACAGAAACAAGACGCCATCTCTTGGGATCCTTACGAACACCTATCCCCGGTGCATGAACCGTTTGATATTACCACCATGCATGTTCTTTGTGCGTTGACGGGATTAGTTCCGAAGTATGGGTTTAATATTGGTTGATTTTAATCGATTAATATTATTCTCTGCTTTCATTGTTTATATAATACCTGCGTTACCATTAACGCGCTAATTTTCATTTCGTTATAATCACTGTTCATTCCATTTCATCGTATAAGTGTTCCATGTATATCCTAAGATATTGTATGTCTCTGACAGAAGATGATAGCAAAAGTGCATATCTGCCAAACAAACACTGGAATAAACTACAATTTGTATAACCGAGTAATTTATTTTCTTATTGCAAGGTATTTATTAGAAGAATCGAACACTACTGAAACTAGAAATTGTAAAAAGAATCTTAGAAAATCTTTTTCATTCTGTCGAAACCAGTTTTGAGCATAAACAATACCTAAATTAGAATATTCATTCTACGGAACATACGATGAAATGGAATGAACTGTGATCATAACTGCTTTTTATTTTTTCAGAGAAAAGTAGATATCGACTGTATCGAAATTTTTTCAGGAGACTTTCTTTCTCCAGAATTCGAAAATCTATCACACGTAAACAATTATTGAAGTAAAACCATAAGGGGTTGTTATTTTCAACCCTTAATAATGAAGTTATGGAATAAAAAAATATGTGAATTACATCTACTTAATGAATCATTCGATGTGAAGTTTTATGACTCAGTGTTTTCTAGAACTCCTAAAAAAAATTAAAACGGTCAACTCGTCATCGCCTTCCGAAGGCTGTATCTTGGAAAGGAGGTCGATTTCGAAAAAAAAATTATATGAGCTACCCCTGCTTATTTTCATCGAGGAAGCCTCTCCCTAAGTCCTTCGCATTTGTTTACAGACACCCTGTATACACGGACAGTAAAGTAGCCATTAAGGCGCTGAGCTCCTACACTATGATTTCGAAGATTGTAATCGAACTAAATGAAAAAGAAAAATTAAATAGTGCCTCCTTGATATGGATTCTAGGACACTCAGGATTCAGAGAAAATAGGAGACTAACAATCTGGCCCAGAAGGAGTTTATCAAATTCTTTCATACAACCAGAATGCTTCTGTAGCAGAGGAATTCACGAAAAGGAATGAAACATAGGAAAATTTATCCTGGCAGAATTATTCGAACCTTGGACATCCCAAAAAATTGGTCGGAACATTCAATACAAGAATAGGCTGCACCTTCTCACAAGGCTTCTCACGGGTCACTGCCGTCTGAGAAAACACCTAAGGAGACATGGTGTAGCCGAAAAACATGAGTGCAGAAACTGAAGTCTTAAATTTCAGCAACACGTGGAAGAGGTCATTGGAGTTCTTTACACGTAAGTTCTAATCAATTGACTCCACTTCAGACCCATTAATTCACCTACGCATTTCGTCATGAAGCAGTATAAAAAGGGGGCCCATAATTTGGCAGCTCCGTCCTGATTTTTTATTCATTCCGAAGGGGTATGCGGACTATTAGAAAATTGCTCTGAAAACCCTGGCTCATCTATTTTTCAGGTACATGTCGGACTGGCAATGTAAGTCTGCCACGCTCTCCGTTCTATTCGATTTCCTTTTATCCGTATCCTGTTTCGCGGGATTGTATGATCCGAGTATTTTTTTCGAGGAACAGGCAACGATTTGGGGAGCAGATTTTTTATTTCCCATACTACTCAAGTACTCACCACTCATCAATGAGAAATTTGATAACATGAAGTGGGAAGTCGCTATCGAATGTAGGTAAATTCGCTTAAACCTGCACTCCAGAAAAATTGTATAAAGTAACAAATGACACTTGAGTATGAATGATGCAAAAATGGTTTTATGTGAAACGTAGACTTTGGGGAAAGCCGGTCTCAAGGCAATGAAAGGCTCGCGGCTACACTCAGTGAAGACGGGAGTGAGTTCTATCTGTAGAATGTAATGGGCGCCAGGTAGAGTAATGCCTGCCTACTCAAGGTAAATGAACTGCTTACTCCTCTACCAGAGTAACAGTTAACAAAAATCCCTCAAAAATTCAAGTCACAATTATTTATTACCAAAAACAAAAAAATATATGTGCAGTGGTTGATACAATATGGATAAATACCTTCCCCCAAGCGGTAGTCAGAATTAAAACTCACTAACACACACTAAATTAGATGAGAACAAACAATCTAAGCCAACAAAATAAACCCGCACAATCAGCTTACATTCACCTTAACGTTCTGGTTTAGATTGTCAATAACTACACTGAATTAAACCATGGTTCCTGAAGGGAATATCGATCAATTATCCTATAATACAATCCTGAAGGGATACACGAGCACCTTTGTTGGTACCCAACACAACTTATGACGTGCACCTCACTATAATTGCTCACAATGATATATAAAATTATCTTACAGAACAATATCACAAACTATCAAAACAAAAGACCAATAATTTACAATGTCAAAGCCAGCGCTACACACTGGTTACCTTCACAAACTACTGCAGATGGTAAGTTGAACGTATAACGCCAGGTATGTAGGTAACTCCAACTAAGAACGCCAGGTACGTAGGCCTCCAAGATGTCAGACAAGTGGTGATATCTTTAACTGACAGGTTCGTGGGTATTCCTAACTGACAGGTACATAGATAACTCAGGCAAGTAGACATGCCAGGCACGTGGACCCTAACAAAATACTATAAGAAACGATTCAAAAGCTATTAAGGATGTTTTAGTTACCTCTGTTGTTCGAGAGAGATAGGTTCAACCTCCAATTCAGTTGTAAACTTCCTTCAAATACAATATTCGCTATACAACAACCTAATAAAAGACAATGGTCAGACTACTGGTTCCAGATAGAAAATGTATGCATACCTAGAGGTGCAAGATAGATTCTGTACGGACTCCATGGGGAAAAGTCTGTATTTCCCAAAATATTTCAAAATACTTCACAGGGAACAATGACACTCGAAGATATAATCTCTCACAACGAGGATGAATCTAGATTCAAAATTCTCCTCGAAAATGCCTAAACCTTCCACACGACATCCGCACAACAAAATGCCGGTCTGACAGATTTGAATGAATACTTCATCAAATTCAAAATGAATTTCAAAGAAAACAAGTCAAAATGAAATTTTTACTTCCAGAACAATCTTTCCTCCGAGTCTTCGAGAAAAATTGAGAAAGAGGACCTGAGGTTGAGTTGGTTGTGTGCTTGTTCTTTGTAGAAGAAACCGAAATTACAATTTGAAAATCCTGAAATCCGTTTCCTGATTCAACTTTTTTATTCAAGTCTTGAATCCAACCTTAAATTTTTTAATTTCGGTATCATCTTTTCTTTTCTGAAAGTTGTTTACGGCAACTTCCAAAAGGAAAATCTCCAAAAACTTGAAATTCAAAAATAGGTTGAACATTTTGAGTTGAATTGATGAATGAATGATCTAATAACTCTCAGGATAAGTATGTACCAGGTTTTTCACTATAATTTGACCCCCTCCTTAACTTTGTTACTAAAGGAGATACAAAAAATGTTTCGTATAAAAGTTTCACGAAATCAACTGAAGTTTTTTGATACGAGTCCAGAAACTGAAATATATACAGGGTGGCCAACATATTCATAGCAACTTCATTTTTTCAAATGGAACACCCTGTATATTTTTCCATGTTTGACTAGTTTTCTTCCCCTGGGTTCGAATATGTAACATATGTTGGTCTATCTTTTTTATTATGTGAACCACAGAGTTTCAAAATTGAATAACCACCTGCTAAGATCTGTAATCATTTTACAAGTGGCAGAGTGCTTTCACTGAAAATGCTCATTTTTGGAGTTATAATAACGTCAATGGGAAGATATACAGGGTGAACAATATTGAATATTGAATATATTCTTCCTTTTTTTGATAGGCTATTTCCTCCTGATATCGGATATAAATGCGTAGGTATGTGGAGGTGTCTCTTCAATTTTCAGAGTTTCAAAGTTTTGAAATGATGACACCGAATAAAAAAATATGTGAAATACCTACGAAATTCTTAATATTCAAACAATCTACATAAAAGTATTATTTAAGAATGAATACTTAAAAATTACTCAACCAATGAAAAATGATAAACTATGGTAGTCTGGTAACAATAACATCAACTAAAGAAATTGCTCAAAACGACCACCTTCATTTAATACACATAGTTCATATAGTTGTCTCAAGTTGTTTAGACTATTTTTGATAGCTTTGATGGCTCTGATTCAAGTCAGAAATTACAGCTTCAAAATTTGTTTCTAAGCATTGTAATGAAGTTCGATTTTCCGGGATATTAATCGTACTCAATTTTTAGTATTTTTCTATATTCTGTTCAGTTGATAATTCGGAATTATTGGAATTAGTAATTTTTGTATTGGTTTTCGTATATTTCTGATGCGAAAATCGTTAAATACTGAGGTTTTCTGAATTCTGTAGTTTACTCAATTCAATCAGTAGTTCCGAATTATTAAAATACGTATTTTTCCGTTAATTTTCACATTTTTCCGTTCATTTAATTTACCGAATATAGAAATCCGTAAAAGATCAAAACATCGAAAAAACGCCGGGCCGAGATTTAATCGCGTTTTTCATCGCTGCAACCGGCATAAAAAGCATATGCAGTACAGATAAGGACATGTTTTTGTTCAATTCCTCCGCCAGCAACGCGAATTTTGGAGTTCGGGTCGGCGCAGAAAATTTTCCTCTTCCGTTCCCCCCCGTGATGTTATAAGTAAAAGAGTACCCCCGGTCATTAGTTAGTTAGTGCTCCGGTTTTCCGATCGTAAATAGTTAATGCTCTGGTTTTCGGTCGATTAAGACAAACAGTATTTTCCGAGACTCATCCGAATTTTTGCTGTTACTTCTAACTTCCAGTTTTCTTTGAGTTTAATTATTAAGAATTTAAATTTTCATTTCCTTTCTTTTATCGCCGGTTAGTCCGTATTATTTTCAGTTGTCAGTTTCTTTTTTTAGTTATTTTCGCGTTGGTAACTTCAGTGAGTGAAAGGTATCAGGTTCTAGGTAAAATACAAACACTATTTTTGTCTGATTTCTGGTTGCGTGCGAACCGCGTGAATCGGTTTTTTTTTTTCTTTTTTTTTATATATATCGGGAATAATTTTTCGCGAGTTCTGATCTCGAATTGTCCGTCGTGAGAGGTGATCAATTCGATATCCCGTTTATTATCCGTCCTGTTTCCGTTCATATACATCCTGGTACAGAGAGTTCGAGGAGTCCAGTAACTATCGTTCATGGTGTGCGAACCCTTGGGTAGAAGACAGGAGGTTTCGTTGAATCGTCTGGCGGAGGCGTGCACACGCTAGCGTCTGACGATTTAAACACTCTCTATAGACCAGTGGTCGTATATTGTCAATTATTTTTCGTATTACATCCGTACGTATAAACCCTCCTTGTACAGAGAATTCGAGGAGTCCAGTGGCTTATCGTTCATGGCGTGCGAACTCATGGGTAGGTGACTGGATTTTTCGTTGAATCGTCTGCCGGACAGGCGTAGAACTCTGGCGGCTGACGATTTAAATTTTCTCGCTATAAACTCCGACCGAACATCCCCGATTCCGTCCGAACCGAGATAAACGAAACTGAAAGAATGTACAGAACAGCCAGAAATCTAGATAGGTGTTATCATTAGCATTTCTTTTGATTGTGAACATTTCTGATTTCGAGTATTTTATGATTCTGTACGGACTCCATGGGGAAAAGTCTGTATTTCCCAAATATTTCAAAATACTTCACAGGGAACAATGACACTCGAAGATATAATCTCTCACAACGAGGATGAATCTAGATTCAAAATTCTCCTCGAAAATGCCTAAACCTTCCACACGACATCCGCACAACAAAATGCCGGTCTGACAGTCGCATAGAAATTTTCCGGATGTTCAAGGTTCACAGAGTCTATCAGTTGTCACAGCGAAGAAGAAGAAAAACACATCAAAACCAAAATAATATAGAGGAATCATTACGGTACTGATAATCTACGCAGTTTATACCAGAGGAGGGCCTCTATAAATCCATTTCTATAATTCTTCTACGATTTTCCGAAGTACTTTACTGAGGCCAAATAATTCCAACCACTGCTTTTGAACTACAAAATGACAACCACATAATGACAACAACCACTAACCTCACAATTTAAATAATAAACAAACCGTTTTCTTATGGAAAACAATTCGAAAAGGTAGGTAAACGAAGTGAATAATTCCAACAATGAGGATACTTTGAAAATGAACCATCCAAATAAGTTTACTAACTAATAAATTTCGAAAAAGATTTAGTAAATTTGGCAAAACTACATTTTATGATAAATTCAAAATAATAACGTTACATATGTTAAATTCATCAACCAGATAAAATTCATTTTTGAGCGCTCATTCTACTTAAACGAGTGCTATCATATTGTGGGGTGCGTCGTCGGAGGCCAGTAGGGTTTTCCTGAAACAAAAAAGTTCGATACGCGTAATATCTGAAGTTGATCCAATGACCAGTTGCAGACCCTTGTTCAGGAAATATGAAATACTTACCGTTGCTTTCCGCTACATTTTGGAGTGTCTCCTCTATGTCCATGTGAATTAACAGCGTTTTCCAAGGTATGAACAAGTGCATGACCACCAAAGTGCATTCAGAAACAAGTTCGTGACTCCGGGCCACCGTATTCAGAAAACACAAAACATGTACATCTATCTTGGTTTGAAGATGTACAAAAGACTTCCCGACCGCCTGTCATATCAAGTGTTCACTTGCAGAAATGGCATTTAATTCTATCGATGAATTCATGAACCACCAGTTCTAACCGTCTCATAAATTTTGAAATTTAATGTTTGTTTGTGCTCTATCGTTTGAACCTGTTTGTGATATTTTAGATTTACTTTGATGTTTTTAAATTTTACGATGTTCTTGACAAATAATGTGAAAATTTTTCGAGAAGAATAAATGAGTATGAGTATTTCAGCCGAAAAAAGAGATTTATGTTACTGAATCAGCGAAACATCTAATGGTTGTTCCTAAAGCAATTCAGCCCATTCATCATTTCAGAGCATCAAAATGACAAACAAAACAAGTCATTTCATATCTATAGTCCAGTCAATTTGTGCTCAAAAGAACCCCTAACAGGAAAGTTCTGGGGTAGTTTTGATTTTTTCGATTTTTTATGTTTTTTGGGGTGCTGAATCCGAATCTGAGGTTTGCTAACAAAATTTCGTGAGGGAACATTGAAATAAGTTCAAAAAAAGAGAAAAAATCTCATTCGTTGGCAGTTTTCTGCTTATAACTCGGAAACTATCAACTTTTCGTGAAAAACCTCTAAATACAAAATGAAAGTACATAAAATTTCCTACAAATTGTAATACCACAGCTTGTTTTGCAACCACCTGTTCTGGCTCAAATTATAGTTTTAAATGAGGTATTTTCTATGACTCAATAAATGAAAAAAACTTAAATTCTATGGTTCCGATGATGCGATTCTCTTGAAATTTTGCATGAACATTCATCATATCAGTCTCGATTCATAAAAAAAATTCACTTGAATCAGATATCTTGTTATGCAAATTTAAAGATTCTTCGTTTCAATATTCCAATTGAATTTTCTATGGTTCTGCTCACACTATGGTCACACAGTTTTGCATGAAGCTTATTATGACCATCTTGCATATTGCCGCAACATTTCATTTCGACTGGTTTCATTTTGTCTGAGATATTGAGAAACAAACATTTTGAATGGCCGTATTTTGTTTCATAAAACAAGGCCATTCTAAATTTTTGTTCCTCAATATCTCAGACAAAACGAGACCAATCGAAATGAATTGTTGCGGCCCAATGCAAGATGCTCATAATAAGCCTTATGCAAAATTGTGTGACCATAGTGTGAACAGAACCATAGAAAATTCAATTGGAATATTGAAAAGTAGAATCTTTATATTTCCATAACAAAATGTCCGATTCGATTAAATTTTTTTTGTGAATCGCGACTGATATACTGAATGTTCATGCACAATTTCAAGAGGATCGCATCATGGGAACCATAGAATTAATTTTTTTTTCATTTATTGAGTCATAGAAAATACCTCATTTTCAACTATTATTTGAACCAGAACGGTTTGTCGCAAAACAAGCTGTGGTAATACAATTTTAGGAAATTTTATGTACTTTCATTTTGTATGGAAAGGTATTTTGGGAAAAGTTGATCACTGTTGCAGCTAGGGGGGGGGGCTTTGGGGCTGCAGCCCCCCCCCCCAAGATTAATTACTTCGTTATTCCTTTCTGCTTTTTTTTTGCAACTTTCATATTTGTTTTATCATCAAGAATTTTTCAGTTCAGCCCCCCCAAAACAAAATCCTGGCTGCGCCACTGAAGTTGATAGTGTCAGAGTTATATGCAAAAAACTGACCAAGAATGAGATTTTCATTCTTTTTTTGTATTTTTTTCTATGTTCCGTCTAGAAATTTTGTTAGCAAACCTCAAATTCGGATTCAGCACCCCAAAAAACATAAAAAATGGAAGAAATCTAAACTACCCCAAAACTTTCCTGCTAAAAGCACAATTCGACTGGATTAATCACTGTCTCATGAAATTTGAAACTTCATATTTGCTACATTTCGAAATGAACATATTTCAATCATGAATCGATTGAGACACATCTTCGGGAGCCCATCAATCAAATTACGGGACCCATCCTGTCACCGATTGCAATATCCTGTTAACTCTACGAGCGCCGCAATCCAAACAACGAATTTAAAGCAGGAACAAGCATTCCGGGATGCAAAGTTCCGCCATCATCGCCTCTTTCATTACAAACCGAACAAAAAACGATTTATGTTACCTCGAAGTTTCGAACCCTTTCGGATATTTCCCCCGAAGCATTGAGGCCGGACATTGTAGTAAGCCGCAAAGACGGTGAAAAGTCCTCCGATACGTCTTTAATAGAAGTGATAAATCATTTTGGCAATAAACGTTCAGGTGACCGAGCCAATACGGCCGAGGTTTGGCACCCCTACGCAAAATCGATATGTAGGAAGTTTCCCAAAGAGGGGCTACGGTGGACGGCTGTCTTGGTCCAGACTTTCCAGGATAAACAATTTTCCTGACCTCTAGATTCACAACATTGTATAACAGGTAATAGGGACAAAGATCGACTTAACTTTCAATGAAATAACTTAGGATAGCTCAGACAACTTGGGGAGGATTAATTGGATTCTGAGGAAGCCTGGAGAAGATGACGTTCTTGCATCTGAGTTACCTTATTACCGGGTATTAATTTCCTGAAAGTGAAATTATGACCTAGATGATTATGATTCCTGATTGTATTCTGGATTATTGTTCAATAATGGTTATTTACCCTCCTTTTCAAGGGTTTTTCGTTCGATCTTCAATGTTTAAAATCGATAAGTACAGAGTTTTCCAAAGTGCGGCTTGGTTGAACGGTTCTGTTGGTCCAGACTTTCCAGGATAAACAATTTTCCTGATCTTTAGATTCACAACATTGTATAACAGGTAATAGGGACAAAGATCGACTCAACTTTCATTGAAATATATTAGGAAAGCATAGACATATCTGGTGATGCCTGGAGAAGATGAAGTTCTTGCATTTGAGTTACTTCATTATCAAGTAGGCATATCATGAAAGTGAGATTATGATATGAATAATTTTTATGGTTTTCTGGATTATTGTTCAACGATGCTTGTGGTTCGATTATATTGAGATACTTTATACAAGCTGCTACTATGTGAATTAAGTAGCTGATTGTGAATTCGCTCAGTGTAATCGTGTTCACAAGCCAACAATCTGATTCTGGAAAAGTTGCGGCTGAAGTTGAAAACTGATCTACTTCACACGCTAAATCGCTGGCGTCTTTGCTTGTTGGCATGTAAACAAGCTGTGTGTAATCACAATTGCTACTAAACAATCTATGAGTTTTCATCTACTCGGTCGTTCTTGGTTCTTAAATTTGAAAACTTATTTGACATTTATCTTAGATCTTTGACAATGATACAAACATAAACCTCACGTGGATCGCTAGATTGTTGGCTACCCAGCAAGCCTCACAATCTCATAAGCTAAGTCACTCAGTGGCATCTTGTGAAGTCTCTCAATATAATCGACCCATAAGTCCCCATTATTTTCAAGAGATGTTCTGTATTCATTACATTCGTATCATAATATTCTGAATTATTTCTTATTCTTGAGTATGAAGTGTGAAAGAAATATTTTTTGCTGTAAAAACCACCAATGAACTATCTTACATTTCTAACCATAGTTAAAATGTTTAAAGGATACAATGATAGTTAATTTGAATGCTCTCGATACATGAGAGCCCTGGTTTGAAAATATAGTTTTGCTGAAGACTTAAATACAACTTCATTCTTTTGATAATAAACTTTCAGCGGAAATTTTTTCTAGATAGAGATTAAGTTGACAAGAGATGATAACTAAAAAAGTAATTTCAAAAGAGTGCGATTTGGTAATTCTGATCAGAAAATTTATTTTCATGAAAATAGTGCATAATTTTGTCCGTTCAAAGTTTTGTTTGACCGTTGAAGATTACTAACAGTAGCATTCCAGAAGTATAAAATTTTGTGGGTGAAATTCAACATAATTAGGGAGCACGTGAAACGCGAAGCCAGAGAAGCAAGCAAAATACCCGAAGAAAAGCCATTTACCAATTAAGAAATCCAATTTGTTAAGAAACTCAAGATTCAATTAACTTGAGTGAAAAGGTTAAATGTGATTTAACCCTAAGTCCTCAAACTTATGCACTTATGCTAAGTGAAACCTTATGTCAGTTCTCGGTCATATTTGAGTCGGAGCTCGGAATTTCCATTGATGGAAGGACAAGTATAGAATTCATGAATACGAGGCGAGTCAAATTTTTAAATGGATACAGTTTCACTATGTATAGGCGAAAATATTTAAGAAAGCCCTACTGATATGCAAAATCTCAGCACAGTCGGAATAATATTCTGGAAATGATTCGAACAATGAAATATCTGAAAACTTTACAAATGAAAAAATTAATTATATGGTTTCGGTGATGCGATCCTCGGAAAATAATTAATTACTCAAAAACCGTTAAAGATAGGTAGGAAAAAGTAAGAGTGAGTAGATTTAATATTTTATGGAGTATCATAAAAAAGAAATACCGGATGTCCCATTTAAAATGATAAAGTTGTTGCCAAATGGTCGTACATTCGGCACACACTGGAAATGTGAAATTATTTTAAAAATGTACCGTACATGGCCAAATATCGATTCACATAATTTGAAATATTCACCATCAATTATTGTTTTCATAATAATATAATAGGCCACTCACCTTGGACACCCGATATATGAATTGTTCATATTCGTGAAGTATCAGCTACGAAGGATATTGAGAATATCTAATGACGTGCTTAATTTCTGACTTAAATCTCAAATATTGAGCAAACTTGAGTCATTTTGGTAACACGCCAATTTGATTTCAAATTTTGAAATATAATTAATAACTCAAAAACCGTTAAAGATAGGTATGAAAAAGTGAGAGTGAATAGATTTAATTTTTTATGGAGTATCATAAAAATATTGAAATACCGGATGCCTCATTTAAAATAACAAAGTTGTTGCCAAATTGTCGTAAATCCGGCAACATTGATAAAAAGAATTTTTTTTTAAAAATGTACCTTACATGGCCTAATATCGATTAACAAATTTCGAAATCTTTACCATCAATAGTTTCCATAATAATACAGGGTGACTGGTGACGTAAGGGACAACGGCTAACTGGAGATAGAGGACCTCAAACTGAATGAGGATTGGGGTTTAAATATCCATAAGGCTATTAGTTTCAGAGATACAGGGTGTTTTTTTGCAAAAGTGCTAAAACTATAAACTCCCATATCTTCGTCAATATGGCAAATTTTTCGCTGATATTTGGCAAGCTTGTTACTAGATATACATATTCTCCATCAGATCGAGAAGAAAAAATTTTCAAAATTGCAGGACCGTATTCAAAAATTTCAATTTCCGTGTGAGGTGAAAATATCAATCGGTATATGAGATAAAAAAAATTTGAATTGGAAAATTGAAATCTGCAAAAACACTGAGTAAAAATCTGTTTTCAGTTTGAATGGCACAATTTTTTTATAGTTTTCATGATATGTTGAAAGTCGAATATTACAATTTTTTCATATTGAATTCAAGAAACATACTATCCGTGATAGAAAAAAACACTGAATTTGAGGTTCTCAAAAATGCTGACGCATGTTGAATGTTTCTTCACATCTTGAAATATTTGTTTATTATTTTTTCTATCATATTATAAGAAAAACTCAAAAAACAATACAAACACAAAAAGATTAACAGTAGCACATATGATTAATGAAAAAATCAAATAAACAAAGGCTCGATATGGGAGAGCCATTTCCCTTACACACTTTTTGGCTCTTTGAAACAATTGAAGTACTTTTCATATCCACAAGATCAAAAATTATCACTTTTGATAAAACAGAAACACTAGACTTTCTTCTCAGAACCCCTGAACAATAATCCATCTGGTACTTATGATTTCAACGAAATTTATTCTTCAATTAAATAATGCAATAATTCATAAAGAACAACTAAGCAAATGCTCAAAATGAGAGCAATTTGCTTAGTTGTTCTTTATGAAGCAATTTGCTTCAACGCATTTATTAGCTCTCTTGAACTCTTCATTCGTGAATACTGAAGCCATTTTTCAGTAGATAAACAAACGACACACTTCCCAATAATTCACGACCAATGAATGTATGATTATAAACGTCATTTTTTGAAATATGCCTACTCTGTATAGTAGGATGTATTTTGTTTATGATGAATAATAAACCCCTTATTCTGAAAAATCACTTGTTTCACTAATATTCCGTTTGCATTAAAGAAATTCATATGCTTCCCAAGAGAAGGTGAAGTTGCTACACCTAGTACATATGAGAGGAAATAAGTCCTCAAAATTTATACATTATTTCATTGAGGAATAATTTTGTTGAAAACATAAGTACCAGATGGATTATTGTTCAGGGTTTCTGGGAAGAAAGTCAAACTTTTCTCAAACTGAAATCCAGTGTTTCTGTCTATCAAGAGTATAATTTTTCATCTCGTGGATATGAAAAGTACCTACTTCAATTGTTCAAAAGAGCCAATAAGTGTGTGAGGGGAATGACTCTCGCATATCGAGCATTTCTTTATTTGATTTTTTTTATGAATCATATGGGCTACTGTTTCTCTTTTTGTATTTGTATTGTTTTTTGAATTCTTCTCATGATATTGATAGAAAATTATTAAAAAGTATTTCATGATATGAAGGAATATTCAAAATGCCTCAGGATTATTTGAGCATATCAAATTCAGTGTTTTTTTGCTATCAGGAATAGTATGTTTCTGGAATTCAATATGAAAAAATTGTAATATTAGACTTTCAACATATCATAAAAACTATAAAACTTTGTGCCATTTGAACCAAAAACAGACTTTTACTCAGTGTTTTTTGCAGATTCCAATTTTCTATTTAAATTTTTTTATCTCATATACCGAGTGATATTTCTCACCTGACACGCAATTTGAAATTTTTGAAAACTGTCCTGCAATTTTTGAGAATGTTTTCTTCTCGATCTGATGGAGAATATATAGTAACAAGCTTTCCAAATATCAGCGAGAAATTTGCCATATCGACGAAGATATGAGAGTTTACACTTCGAGCACTTTTGCAAAAAACACCCCGTATCTCTGAAACTAATAGCCTTATGGGACATTTAAACATGCAATCCTCATTCAGTTTGAGGTCCTCTATCTCCAGTTAGCCGTTGTCCCTTACATCTCCAGTCACCCTGTATAACAGGCCACTCACCTTGAAACACCCGATATATCCGTTTTTTAGTAATTTTGTAGAAAATTTTCCTTCGGATTCATATTCAACAGAATTTACAACGTATGCCCTCCAGAGAAACCCGATGACGTTTACTCGAATGAAATTCCTTCTACTCCTTGTAGCCCACCAAGAAGTCAATGTGGCAACGTTAAATCCCGAATGGATTTTCCATTGAACTTTACGATTTCATGCAATGGCATTTTCACTTAGAACTCGATGTGCTCGAATCCAACATCTTCAACTAATCCTCAAATCCTCGAAGGTATGAAAGTTGATTCACTCCCGGGGAAACGACTATCCGATATTTGAAACGACGTCTTTCCGTTGAGAGTGTTGTAGATCGTCACTCCTAAAGAGCGTACAATTTTTTCCAATTTGCAGCAATTTAGTGGGACTCGAGAAGGTAACACCTCTCCATTTTATGAACCTGGTCTTGGAACTCCTTGTTTTATTGTTCCATTGCCCGAGAATTACTTTTCATAGTGGAGCTGGAGATTTTTCATTTTGATCAAAAACATGTTTTATAGCTACTAGAGCATTATATGAAAAAATTTAAGAAAAGTCCTGAGCAGGTGATGCTATTACCTCAAAATTTTGTATAGGGCTTGAGCTAAGTATAGGTACATGGTGTTTCATCATAAACTGGACAGACATATATTTTCATGTGAAGGACATCGGAAGAATCATTTTTGCCTTATACAGTATATCCCGTTTTCGAAACATAATGAGATACAGGGTGTCAAACGTCATTTTTGAGCAAGATTCTTATGAGTGTGGTCAGTTTTGTATAACACTTAAAGTAACGTTTTTTGGTCACATCTCAGTATTTTTAGGTCCTCTATTTAGAAAAGTTGACGAACTCCGAAAAAAATTTACAAAATAGCGGAAGACCTGCAATGTTCCAAATTTTTTTTTTGCGGTTGTCAAATTGAGTTTTATTTTCTGAATGAACACAATTTTCTAAGAATTTCTGTGAAAAATTTTTTTCAAAAATCGAATAAGTACAATTTTTTTTACATGTCCATAGCGATGAAAAAATTTCACTCGAAATGGATGAATTTTGTACAATAGTACTTCTTGAATTATCAATCACGAATATGAAAACAGAATTGTAAAATATCGAACGGTTTCGTTACTACAGTCATTCAAATGTTTCGTTCAGACCTCTGAAATAATGAAAAAAAATTGTTTTGAGTTCTAGAGTCAAAATAATTGAATTACTGGCATGTCCAAACATTCTAGATGAATTTATACAAAAAAAATCAGTGAAACTTAGTTGGGACTCGATTCCCAGTACATTGAAGTGGTTCCGGAAAATATTTTTGAATATTTGAGAAATATTCTCTTTATGCGAATAAAATGTTTTTCAATGTACCACTTAGAAAAAATTACGAGTTATTTGCTGAAAAAATCATGAATAGCTCTGTATATTGTATACGAACCTACTTAGAATGCCGATAAGCTATTAGAATTGCAGTTAAACACCTTTTTGAGTATGTATATGAATTCACAATGAACAATCCAATTGCCTGTTTCGATACTTGACACTTAAAAAAACTTCAGTAAAACCACTGAGTTTAAAATTATTTTAGTATTAGTATTTTTAAATTTAATGGTAAAACGAAATTTCTGTATAACGAAATTTTTCGTTATAGGGAAGTTCCACTGTAATTAAATCCCAGTGCAGAAAACCGCTTCATCAGTCATATCCAAGGTAGCCCATTGTCATGAGGGTTAGAGAAGCTTCAGACATGACCTTTTCCCTTCGAATCTTCCTGGGAAGTTTCGAAGGCACGCAAAACTACAATAAATGAAGTTTACGTGTGTTATTCCCAGAATTAGAGAAGTCATTTGTTCCCCACTTTTTAAATCTGCTTTTCGCGTTCGTCGATCCTATCAATCCCGGACTTTTCCCTTGTTCTGTCACATGTCCAGATAGAATAGGGGTGCGATATCAGTTTTCAATTCGACGGTCTAGTTAGAGTCGAAATATATTACTAGTTTGCCTACCTTTTTCTGATGACATGCGATCCCGCTATGAGGTGTATCTACAGGGTGTTTCTGGGTTGATTCCTCAGATCATTTGAGGAAAAAAGGTTCTATAAATGTAGGGCCAGATAAACGTTGCTTTTAAGATGCAGGGTGTAAAGTTTTACTTGAAAACTGACTAAACAGTGGTATACCACTGAGATATAAAAAACTGATTATTATTCTTGAATTATTCTTTCAATTTGTGACGGAGATACTCTTCCGACTTTTTTGTGTGGGCTGCTGTTTTGTTTTGTGAGAAATTAAAACGTCTTATGACGTGGTTGTCTTTTCTCACATTATGTAGTAGAGACGCTTAATGTTATAAAAACAGGGGCCCCACACGAAAAACAGGAGGAGTGATTTTAGTCATAAATTGAACGAAGAATTAAAAATATGTCCGGGGTCAAAAACTCTCTCCGGCCTAAACACGATAACTCTCTAACGAATGAAGTAAGTAATCATGCTAACGCTTGGCCTTAGGCTAACCGGAAACACTATAACTTCCGGAAGGAAAGACTTCAAATTTTGAAATTTTCAGGTTTAGTTCAAGATTCGATGGGGAGAGTTGAGTTCATGAATGAAGAAATGAAACCAATAGCATAGGTATACATGTTTCATTTGCATACATTTACCTACATATTTATAAGAACTTGCGGTCAAAATCTTCTGACATATATAAGTACTCTAAAATAACTAACTTTTATGTCATTTCATCACAAAGTGACGCTTTCAGATTCATCATTTGAAAAATCTGCATAAAATTCTGCACAAATCTGTCTCTAAATTTGAATAAGATCAATTTCACATCGTCATAACCCTGAAACTTTTTGACTTATTTGGATCATCGACTCACATAAGCGAGCTTTTTGATCCTGAACGTTCCCTAACATTTTTTTCACGGCTTGGCGTTTGAAATATAGAACAAGTAAGGTAGGAAGGACCGAATTTTTTTGACCTTGGATTCTTCATCGGTGAGTTCAAACGACACGTTAGAGACCTCTACCGGCTTAAAATTTTAAACTCACAGATATTTGGGCAGAAATACCGCAGGGTTTTCCCTAGGAACAATCGAGCAAAAATAATTTCTGTGAATTTGAACAATATAAATATCTTGGATTTTTAAAATCGATTGTTCCAGACAAATAAGATAATTTTTCAGAGAAAAGTTAGAATACCTCACAAACAATCTACAATACCGTGGCAGAAGTCTTTGAATCATCTATACACATTTTAACTGATTTAAAAATGAAGGGGTTTCCAATAAGAGGTGTTTATTTTGAATAGCCTGCTATTTCAGTAGATGTCACGTTTGAAGCTGTCATTTTTTGACATTTAACAAGTAGAAACTACGCCATCAATAAAATGGAACGATACACGCTTCAAGAACGCATTGTCATCATTAAAATTCACTAAACAGTGAGTGAAGATTTGCCGAGAATATTGCTGCTGTAGCTGAAAGTGTTGAAGAAAACCCAGGTCTATTCCTCGTCGTTCTTTGAGATAAGGCATTCCACAAAAGTCATTACATTACTGGACAGCGTTTACTTTCAACAAGACGGTGCTGCGTGCCACACAAGCAACGAAACCATTGCTCTTTTGCGGGAACAGTTTTCCGGACCATGTTATCTCTCTAAGAGGTGATCACAATTGATCATTGAGATTTTGTGATTTAACACCTTGTGACTTTTTCCTTTGGGGCCACGTAAAAGAGAAGGTTTACGCCAATAGCCCAGCGTCGATACAAGACCAAAGATGGAATTCGTTAGGCTATCGAGGACATAGGGCAGCCACTTCGCGACTTGGTTATGGAAAATTTCATTAAAATGATATGGTCCTGTAAGTATGATGGTCATTTGCCTAATGTATTTTCCACTATTAACGGCATAGCTTCTTCTTTTTCATGAAATAAACATCCGATTATTTATATTGAAAAATGGCACTTTTCTTATTTGAATATCAAAATAACACCTCTTATTGAAAACCCTCTATCTAATGTGACATAACAAATTGTTTTCCTTCGGAATCAAAAATCATGAAATCTACGACTGGGCTTGAAATAATGTCGTACGATATGAAAATCGAAAGTTCTTCCAGTCATCTCATGAAAATGCAATATTCGTCGAATAAGGATGTAACATTCTCCATATAATAGACTTCTGAAAGGTAGTATATGAATTTCAATCGACTCTACGCGAAATTTGAAATGAGATTCCATCAAAAACTCAAGATTATAAACTTATTCCATTATATCGACAAGGCTATGAGAAAAGAATTTCACTGGCAAGATGAAACGAAATTGAAATACGGGGTTTCTCGACCTTCATTCTCGTCTCCCCTGACGGTCTACTTGTTACCTCCATCAATTGTTTTCCCAAGTTTTGAAACTCCAATGCAGACAAAATTCAGGATATTCAGAGACTTCCGACTCAGCTTATAGGGAAGCCCCTGTAATAAGGTCGTAGTAATCAAGATTTCCTCCAATTTTAATTTGAGACAAAAATTTTTTGGAATTTAAGGGTGCTATGACAATTCTATACGTTACACAAAAATTATTCGATAATAGCCCAATGTATTTTCAAATTTTCACTATTTAAATGTGAATTATCATGGGTAACCGAACAAAAAGTATTTAGAAGTAATAGGAGTTATGTTACAACTGTACACTGCGAAAAATGGGGGTAATTTGACATAAGATTCACTCAAAATTATATGTAGTTTCACAGCTATTTTGATATAATAGGTAAGTAACCGGATATTCACATGTATAATTACTATACAGTGTGTTTGGTCATGACTTAGCGATAATCTAAGAGCATCGAATATTACCTAATATTTTCGACAAAAACACCCATCACATTGATAAGTTTACCCCCTAAGTTTTGAAGTAGCCCCCATTTTAAATTTACTTTTTTATTTTCGTTGAACCTCCTAAATAATATCGATTTCTTTGGACATAAAGATCCTACAGATGTGAAAAAAATGTTTTTTGAAAGAAGATACTACAACCTTTCATTAAAGTGAAACAATATGAAAAATTTACTTCGAAAATGCTATAAAAGAATCAAAAAATTCAGTAAAAAAATGTACTGATTTTCTTAGTGAATCCGCAATAGTACAAGAACTAGCACATTGAAGTATAATTTTTTTTCAATGAATTAACACGCCAGGATATTGGCTACAAAACAACACCTACATCATTCCTGTGAGTTCATAATTTGAGAGTTATGCTTTTCGAACATGACCCTACGCGAGCGTGCCAAACGTTTTTTTTGTTGCACAGGTCGTCATGAGGGCTACTGCCTGTCTTCAAAGCAGATGGGCCATTTTGAGCAATTTTTATGATTAATTTATTTGTTTTATCTTTAAAAATTTTCGAAAGAACGGTACTGAGTCTTATTTATTTAATCAATTTTCATAAGGGTCATATTCGAACAGCGATTTCTTCTATTATAAAACTTACAGAATTATTTAACAAAAAATTTTTAAGAATTTTTTATGACATTTCTAAGATGAATGTTTTCATATGGTTCCACATTAATGAAAGGTGGTGGTATAATTTTTTTCACATCTGTAGGACCTTTATGGAAGGATCAACTACAATAAAAAAGTGAATTTGAATTGGGGGCCACTCCATAATTGAGGGGTAACTACCAAAATTGGGTGTATTTGTCGATAAAATTTAGGTATATTTGATTCTTTTAAATTATCGCAAAGTCATGACCAAACACACTATAATCAAGTATTTATCCGAATCTCCAATTAATGAAACGTAAATTTACACATTCCTGTAGAAAATTTAACTGGAAAATATAATTTTCCGAAGGATTGGTGTGAAAACACATGGAAATACTATGTAGTTCAGATCACGTGAGGCTACGTAATACAGTCCGATATGAAGATTGCAGAGATGAGTGAATTGGTTCGCTGCAGTTTCGATTTCGACTTTGTAAGGTATATCCAAGAAAGTGAATATAGTGCGTGCATTTTTATAACAGGATAGACTAAAGGTAAGTGCGTTATAATTTATTTAGATTAGACTCCTGTCAAACCAGAACATTTGTTCATTCACAGAATTTGCCAGGTAGAATATTTACTTGTCATTGCGGATAATGCGGTTTAAATCAGGTTTCTATAATAATACAAATTATATTTATTTAGAAAACAAACGGTATCAGTTTGGATATAAAAATCCGCTAAAATTCAGTTATAAAGTTGAAAATAGTAATTTTCGAGTTGTAAGACAGTTTTTCAGAACTCGGTTATAAAATCGAAAACCGAAACATTTCGAATTGTTCATGTATGTATTCAAAAATAAAAATTTGGGGAACCATATTTTCAGAAAAAAAAGGAATAGAGGGGTCTTAGGGTACATCTTAATGAAGAATCTACAGAATTTTCATCTGAATAATTTCATATTCATTGAAAGTAAATGAAAATCTTGTAGAGGTCTACAAAATGTCTTATTCGTCTCTGTAGGTGAATTTTTGATCAAAATATAAAAAGTTTTTTCCAGGTGATAATTGTTTCAGATTCATCCTGACGCAGGAGCAATATCAAAGATATCAATATCAAAGAAGAGTCTAGCAGAAAACTCGAGAGTGATTACTTTAATGAACAAGTTGAGAAACCTTTAAGATGAAAAATGTGAATAATACATATTTTGTATTCAGAATAGACTCTGAATAAAGTTGAAAATTTTTCTGTATTTTCAGATGGAAAATTAAGGCTTTCAGTGTAATTTCACTATAGTCCGTTCACGAAAGATTGAGCCGTCGGTCGGCCATGGAACTTTGCCAAATTCCACTGTGTATATTAAAATTCTAGGTTATGTTCTTTTTTCATGCCAGATTGATACGCAATGTTGTCAATATAACATAGAGTTCTCTGATAACTCGCAAGCTCGTCGGACGAGGCCCGATACATTCGGCAACGTTGACTTTATTTTAAGTTATGACAGCAAATACTGCCAACTACAGGTAATAAACAAACGCCTACTATGCGCTCAAACTTTGTGAACGGACTATATTTAGAATTGTTAAATCACAGCACTTTACGTGTGCTATATAATGCAGCAGTGTACTGAAACAAA
>CM024240.1:23982977-24046530 GCA_013421045.1 Propylea japonica | reverse complement strand
AATAAATGAAGAAAATGACTAATTTCTAGAAAATTTTGTTCAGAATTGGCATAGAACCATACGTTCACGAGGAATATGATTACAAATAGATAGATATTAAGTGATATTTTTAATGGCAGTTTTATTGCAATAAACTAAAAATATTAAAGTCAATTCGACAGGAGATACTTCTGCCTTTCAGCTATATTTATTAGGGAGGTTTCGAGAGACAAAAATGATGACCGATTTATTTCTTTCAACTGATTTAGACATAATGACTACAAGAAACAAGGTCTGTCCTAAAAGCCCTCATCACAAAGAAATATCGACCGACTTGAAATGTTCTCCTTGTGTTTACAACGCTCACCTCTAGCAATTCGAATTCCAGGATTTCCAAACTGATTCAAACTGTCATTTCCTTCCAATAATTCTGCTCTGTCTCACCTTGACAGAGGGAGCAAGAAATCATCATTTCCCACACTTCAAAGAACCGATGTTCTTGTCATGTGCGGGGGGGCACTCCCGTGATATGAATCGATTCAGGTTCTTCCTCATAAGCCGAAGCATGTAAACGGAAATTCTAATAAAGCTTCCTAGATAACCTTGCGGAAATGTTTCAGGCGTAAACGACGTGACATCTGATGTTTACAAGCCTCTGTTCTAATGAGTTATTAGATGCTTTGACGATGAAAACGAATGCTTGAGATCTGCTTGAGTACGAGATCTGACGGAGAATCGACTACGGGCATGACGTTATATGAAATATTCGATTTGGAATTAATTAATGATGAAGGATGAATGTAGTATACGGGGTGTAAGGTAATATATGCGACAAACTTAAGGAGGTGATACTATTTAAAACAAAATTATATGGGACTTAAGATTGATACCAAATATATCAATGCAGAATCTCAGCAAGATCGGAATTATATTCTGGAAATTTAACAAAAAATGAAATATGTAGAAATAAATAATTACAAAAATTTAGTTATATGGTTCTGATGATGCGATCCTTTCAAAATTTTGCATGAACATTCAGAATATCAGTTTTGATTCACAAAATAAATTTCACTTGAATCGGTTATTTTGTTATGGAAAGATGGAGATTGTTCTTTTCAATATTTCAATTGAATTTTCTTTGGTTCTGTTGACACTTTGGCCAAAACATTTTGCATAAGTATTCAGAGTATCAATCTTTATTTATAAAATGAATTTCATCCGAATCAATATTTTTTATGGAAATATGAAGTTTCTTTTTTCCAATATTCCAATTCAATTTTCTATGGTACTGTTCACACTTTGGGCACCAAATTTTGCTTGAAGCTTATTATGAGCATCTTACATATGGCCGCAACATTTCATATTGATGGGTTTCATTGCGTCCTAGATATTGAGGAACAAAAATGTTGAATGGTCATATTTTATGGAATACTTTGTATGATTTGGCCGGTAAACGAACTTAACCGAGTCATTTGGGAACCGAACTCATCCTGAAAATTTCAAGTCTATAGGACAATCCTTTCGAAAGTTATTATGCTAACGGCCGGACGGCCCCACGGACATAATTTAATTTGATCACGAATTCGTCATCAGGGAGTCTCAAAATTCGAAAATTGCAGATATTAATGAGAACGAACGCTCAAAAATATGCTACGCTACTGAGATATTTCAAAGTAGCTAGTTTTTCTATATTCTTACTTCAATGCATGCAAGAACGTGTGCCGGTCGTACCAGAATAAGTTAGGAGACTTAGGAGCGACAGTATTTTATGAACTGATCAGGCCAGTGTCAAGAAAATTCGCGAAGTAATTGTACGAAAAAAATCCATACAACTTGAATGCATACTCAATACTTGCTATGGTAACGCTAGCTTACTCACAAGAGATAATCCAAAAGTAAGGAAAAGTGTTAAATTTTTTTCTCATGTAACATTTATGTGAACAGCGTCATAATATCATACATTTGTTTCATCAGCAAAAATTTTGTAGCGAGATAAGAGAACTATCATGAATCCTATCAGTTTCTCAAAAAAAGCTGATGTTCAAAATATTTTCAATTTTCGTTCATGACCCAAAGTCCCAAAGCTGGATCTATTTTCAGATTAGGATCAATGAGGAGAAAATGTAGAGGATGTGTTATCAGTTTTCTTGCAGCTACTTCAGTTATCGAGATTCCTTCAGAAGACAACGAATTTTGCACACCTGTACAATATGTACGCCGTCTAATTATATTCGGAGTTCTTCTCTAAGGAAAATAACATCCAACATCCAAGTGAGTGTGAAAAATTGCCTGAAATGGCTTTGATGTCTAAGGGCATTCAACGATTTCACTGCTTGATATACCAGTGTCTAAGTTCATGGAAGATGACTACTATTATTATGGGTCAGTTGAAATAATAAAACAGTATATTGGTTTTCCCAATTGATTAACGAATGACGGCAGGCTGCAGTCCATGTTTCGTTGTCTTTCTATTTATTATATTCAGGCTTATATTTCATTTTATTTCATCTCTTGGTCTTGAAATCACTTTGAAAGTTCTGAAGTTTGCATTTTGAACATTATTCTCAGACAAGCTCCGAAGTATGTTGTTAATTGATTTTTATAGGCTTATATTGTTTCTGTATTTCATATTTTTGCTTTTCTTTTCCGCATTAAACCTTTTGCATTGTATTGTTATAATCTCTTTTTCTGTTTCATTTCAGGTATAGTTCGATAGAGCCAATTTCCACCGACAATTCAAAAGGACATGTTTATGTATATTCGTATGTATGAATGCAATTTTTCTTATAATAATATAATAATTTTCCATATTTCTGTGCATAGATTTTTGAAAGTACTGTTGATGAAATAGGACGATACAAAGCCTCAAATTCGAATTATAATCTATTTTCAATGAAATCGTTTTTTATTTGATGAGTTCCAGAAACAATCAGTATCGGAGAATGCAACACACAAAGTCAGAATTCAAGATGTTTATTGATCGTAACATCAATACATATAAAAATTTTCATCAATACAAATTCTTCTCTTCGAAGTTATTGTTTCATTTGTCGTCTTTCGTGACCGTGATTCGTACTGATATTTTAAACTTTCTTTAGTTTGTCCAGAAATGAACTCTCACGAAACAAAAATCCTCAATTATGGAATTTCTACTGATACAACTATTTCCAATCTGATTTGAATTCAGTGTATTTCTTTTTATATATGAGTTCATCGATTCTCGTCGGGGCTAACCTATAGCTTACCGCCAAAATTTTAAAAAATTTGGAATTTTTTAGATTCAATAACATTGATATTGGTACAGTTGGCGACGAATACCTACTGATTGAGTCTATGTCTATGTATGTATATGTAATAATTTTTGTTTATAAATATAAAAGCAGTGGAAGTAATTAATCAGAAATAATGAAAACTCTACCATTATTATAATAAATTATAAGTAACCATGTGAAAAAAAATAGAAAAAAAAACATTGTTTTGTGATTTCTTCAACAGCAAAAATTTGGAAATAATTGCTTTATTAGAGGAGAATGCCTATGATTTATAATTTTGGATATTATCCCCTAGCGTTGTCAGCGTGGTCATTGAGGTACAAAAATTTGAAAATCTGTATATCACATCGATTGTATTTCCACGAAAACTTAATATTATTAGTATTAGTAGAATTTATTCAGTTCGAATAACTCATCAGTGCCTAATGTCTTAAGTTTTAATTCAAGAAGAAATTTTTAAATCAGTTGTGAATTTTTTCTGCGGTCTCTGTGGAAATTATGTCAAAGAAGAAGATTTATTGGTTTTCCGGCCGATACGCTGAGAGTAGGACAGATGGAATCCCGTAAGCTCCTTTTCATTGGCCTATTACAGCTCTTGGAGTTCCGTATACAGAGTGACTGCAATCAACTACTCCCCATATTATGGTTTTGTTGCTGTTGCTCCCTAAATTTGTTTCTTTTGTGGTGGTATATCAGCATTTTTTTCATTGCATAGTCGAGGTTTTCGATCATTTCAACTATCGTGAATTTTCATGGGAATGATATATTTTCGATGTTTTTGCCCCGAATGTTGAGCTGGTGGATAATTGAAAAAATGCACATAATATGAAATTAAAAACAACAATTATGAATATTAAAAAGATTTCTATGAGTTAGTTCATGATGCTACTCGTCCATACTAATATTATAAATGCGAAAGTAACTCTGTCTGTTACTCTTACACGCCTAAACGGCTGAACGGATTTTTATGAAATTTGGTATGGTAATAGATGATAGCCTAGAAATGGTCATAGGCTATAAATAATCACGCCATCGTTCTTAGGGGGTAGGCAGTAGGCAGATAACTAAATTGAGTTAGTGATTTTTAGTCGTTTTTGTTGGGACTTTTGCTCTTTCACGTCTTAACGGCTGAACAGATTTTGATGACATTTAGTAAGGTAATAGATGGTTACCTAAAAACGGATATTAGATCAAAATGATCACGTCATCATACTTAGGAGGTAGGAAGTAGGCAGAAAACTGAATTGAGTTAGTGATTTTTTATGGTTTTTGCTGGGAGTTTTGCTCTATCATGCCTAAACGGCTGAACGGATTTTTGATGAAATTTAGTTAGGTGATTCAAGCTGTAGATCGCTTTTAGGCGAACGAGCTTCTTCAAAACCCTCAGTGACTTTATACAAGACTTGTATAGTCACTGTAGCCGAAACTAAACGTTTGATTGGCCCGAATGATTCCCGGCGATCGTCGATAGAGGATGAAGATCAGCTGTTGTTTTGTTTTGATTTTTCTTCCCTAGTTCCCCCTTTTTATTAGCGTAAATATTATTCAATCCTTTCAGCCTGCAGTTTGTGGTTTTGTGGTAACATTTTTCGGAAAAATTTGTAGGTGAGGCTGTTGAGATTTATATATTTCAGCAATAAAAATGGGAACACAAACGATAAGTGAAAATGATAATGGAAGTAGTAAACTTGAAGTACCGCAAGATCTCGTAGACTAATTCTGAATGAAAAATTGAGCCAAAATGATGATAACATTTTCTTTACTAAAATAATAAAAATACCTCGAACAGCTATGCCAAATTTAATTGTCAGTTCTAGTCATAATCATTCGTTCGTTCTGAGTATAACGGTACAATACATTCGAATGACTGATTGAAAGAAATTATTAATTGTTATTTTCTTATTTTTTTCCTGCATCTAAATGTGCATCTGTTTGGCAGACAAAAAAAAGTAAAGGCACAAGTGGCCATTGCTGTAGATACTCCTCTATTTCTTCACCTTCTGTTGTTTCTCCTGAATCCTCGAGAGCAAACTTTCCAACCTTCACTCAGCCACATTTTTCAAGTGGGGAGTCATCAGACTCTTAGGGAAGCTTTAATATTTGGGGCGTCTAACTGAAAGACAATTCTCCCTTAATCTAGTTTCCCGTGATTCTATTTTCTTTCACTAAATAATTCAATTTACCGATGTAGTTGGTAGCACTGCAGCGTCGTAGGAGTCGCTCGGATATTAATGAAATTTCCTGTTTTTTCTCGTCCTCCTTTTAGGACTTGAAAGAATAAAGCGTCTGGAATTTCCGTTGTAAGAAGTTGAGTTAGTGTGCGGCGTGTGAGAAAAAATGGGTTTTGTCTCTGCGCTGCGCTGTTTGTGGGATCTGTAAAATTCATACCTTCTAAATAAGGAGAGAAAACGAGAGGAGATCTATTCCTCATATCCTAACCGAATTCGCGGTTTAATGAGCGAAACGAATTCGATAATTCACGTGAAAACGAGCTTTCAGCTTTGAAGACATACAGTTACAATATTGCGCTTCTTATTTAGGTACATTCTAGGTGAGGGATAGACATTGGGTAAGTGGGCCAAATCTCAACAAAGTTTGTCGTTCCTTTCCTTTAGAATCGACAATTTTCGCGATGTTTTTGAGAGCTTAAACGAGTGCTATATCATTCTGCTCAAATGTCTGTAATTTTCTACTTCTGAGCGGAAAATGATCTCAAACTATAGGGTTACACTCCCTGATGAAGAATTTGTAGTCAAATTCTGTCCGTGAGGCCGGATGGCCGTCCAGCTATCCTCTGGTACAATAACTTTCGAAGGGATTGTCCTAGAAACTTAACACTTTCAGGGTCAGTTCGGTTCCTAAATTGCTCGGTTGAGTTCGTTAACCAGCCAACTCGTACAGGGTGTTTCATAAAATATGGCCATTCAAAATTTTTGTTCCTCAATATCTCAGACAAATCGAAACCCATCGAATTGAAATGTTACGGCCCTATGCAAAATGCTCATAATAACCTTCATGCAAAATTTGGTGGCCATAGTGTGAAATTTTATTGAAATATTGAAGGAAGGAAACTTCATATTTCCATAAAAAAATATCTGATTCCGATGAAATTCATTTTATAAATAACTAGCTTTCACCCGCGACTTCGTCCGCATAAGTTTTTTTGTTTTCTCCCGGCTGTAAGTCCCCCTGCAACAATGTCCCACTTTCGTGTTCCAATCCTCAACTTCACATAAAAATTTGTTCAAAAGCAACCTAAGCTACATAATGGATAGCTCCGAATGTTCCCTTCGTAAATATAAAAAGTAAAAAATGTAAATCTGTTTAAAATACTACTAACTATCTACCTGCCAACCCCCGATGTTAGTCAGTGTGACATCCGCAACATCGGACAGAGTTTTAATGTTGTAGATAGGTAGTTGCGTATAGGTTCCTGTGGGAATAAGATATTTTTCCGAAGTAAAAAGTATTCTGAATTTTGGTACCTTCCTACCCTATAAGTTAAGTAGTGTGATGGAATGTCGCTAAGTTTCGATCCAATTAAAACTGTTAAATAAAGACAATCGCATCAAAATTTTATCATAAATTCCCTAAATTATGGCGCCTACCGACCCTCTAAGTTAAAAAAGTGATCAAATACTAACTTGAAGTCTTAGTAACACTCAGTTAAAAAAAACATCAAAAACAAAATCATTTCAGTAGCTATGACGTCATGCTCTTCTTGACACAATCACGCTAGATTTCCGCAGGAATGAGGTATTTTCCGGCCGTAAAAAGTAGCCTGTGTCCGTGCCTAGGATCCTATCTTTATATTAACCGAGTCTTATAAAAATCCGTTCAGACGTAAGGCGTGAATGAGGTAAACTTTTGAAACAAACGATTAAAAATCACTAACTCAATTAGCTTTCTGCCTACGCCTAAAGTACGATAGCATGAATATTAATAGCCCATATCCTTTTCTAGGTTACTATCTATCACCTAACTAAATTTCATCAAAATCCGTTTAGCCGTTTAGGCATGATAGAGCAAAACTCCCAGCAAAAACCATAAAAAAATCAGTAACTCAATTCAGTTTTCTGCCTACTTCCTACCCCCTTAGTACGATAAGGTGATCATTTTGATCTAATATCCGTTTTTAGGTAACCATCTATTACCTCACTAAATTTCATCAAAATCTGTTCAGCCGTTTAGACGTGAAAGAGCAAAAGTCTCAACAAAAACGACTAAAAATCACTAACTCAACTTAGTTATCTGCCTACTGCCTACCCCTACCCAAGAACGATGGCGTGATTATTTATAGCCTATGACCATTTCTAGGTTATCATCTATCACCATACCAATTTCATCAAAATCCGTTTCAGCCGTTTAGGCGTGAAAGAGTAACAGACAGACAGACAGAGTTACTTTCGCATTTATAATATTAGTATGAATGATTGATACACTGAATGTTAAGAGATCTTCTGAAATACCTATCTTCTTCGCTGAACACCTTCCTGATGTACATTACTGCGAATAATTTTGCGAATGGAAAATCTTCTCTCAGTGCAATCTGATCTTGGTGTTCCTAGAAGAATAAAATGAAATCATCCGATAATGAAAGGAGTAGTCGTGCATGCTTCGAATCCGAAGATAGGACATAGCAAATAGCTTTATCTGCCGATTCCAAGAGGAAGCTGTCGGACAAGATTTAAGGCGCAGCGAAAAAACTGTCTTCTGATATTAGCGATTACCTTGCAGAAGCCGAACAACTTGCCTTCTCGACAAAACCGTGGATTCGATGTGTGCAACGACCTAGATTGTAAAAATCGTGTTATTTCTCCAGTCAAGAATTTCTGTTGATTCTCACTTGTCACGCCTGGAATGGAACTCGCTTCGTTATTGCTCTTTTCTATCTGCATTGTTTCCTTGAAGTGTTGAATAAGGAATTATTCCCTTTCGTCTTTTTGTTTGCAGTATCACGAATGAGGGTGTTTGTTTGAAAGGGTAGGAGCTTACTAGGAAACTGGTTTCGATTAAAAGGATTCTCATAACAAATTCTTGGATGAAAAGAAGGATTGGATCATTCAATCATGAATCCATACTAATATTATCAATGCGAAAGTAACTCTGTCTGTCTGTCTGTCTGTTACTCTTTCACGCCTAAACGGCTGAACGGTTTTTGATGAAATTTGGTATGGTGATAGATGATAACCTAGAAATGGTCATAGGCTATAAATAATCACGCCATCGTTCTTAGGGGGTAGGCAGTAGGCAGATAACTAAATTGAGTTAGTGATTTTTAGTCGTTTTTGTTGGGACTTTTGCTCTTTCACGTCTAAACGGCTGAACAGATTCTGATGAAATTTAGTAAGGTGATAGATGGTTACCTAAAAACGAATATAAGATCAAAATGATCACGTCATAGGAAGTAGGCAGAAAACTAAATTGAGTTAGTGATTTTTTTATGGTTTTTTGCTGGGAGTTTTGCTCTATCGTGTGCCTAACGGCTGAACGGATTTTGATGAAATTTAGTTAGGTGATAGATAGTAACCTAGAAAAGGATATGGGCTATTAATATTCATACTATCGTACTTAAGGCGTAGGCAGTAGGCAGAAAACTAATTAAGTGAGTGATTTTTAATCGTTTGTTTTAAAAGTTTACCTCATTCACGCCTTAACGTCTGAACGGATTTTAATAAGACTTGGTTAATATAAAGATAGGATCCTAGGCACGGACACAGGCTACTTTTTACGGCGGGAAAATACCTCATTCCCGCGGAAATCTAGCGTGATCGTGTCAAGAAGCGCATGAAGCCATAGCTACTGAAATTATTTTGATATTTTTTTTAACTGAGTGTTACTAAGACTTCAAATTAGTATTTGATCACTTTTCTAACTTAGAGGGTCGGTAGGCGCCATAATTTAGGGAATTTATGATGAAATTCTGATGCAACTGTCTTTATTTAACAGTTTTACTTGGATCGAATTACCGGGGCGGGTCGCTAGTTCTTTATATTTGTATAAATCGAAAACATTCCTTGATCCCCTACAAATGAACATTTCCAGTTTTTCATAATATAATATGTTTTTGAGCGCTCGTTCTACTTGAACGGAGTGCTATATCGTTTTGACAAATGTCTGTAATTTTGGAATTTTGAGCCGAGAATGGTCTCAAGTGATGGGTTGGACCCCCTGATGACGAATTCCTGGTCAAATTCAATTCTGTCCATTAGCAAATAACTTTCGGAGGAACTGTCCTAGATACTTAAAATTTTCAGGGTGAGTTCGGTTCCTAAATGGCTCGGTTGAGTTCGTTAATCAGCCAAATCGTTCCATAAAATTCAAAATTTTGATTCAATCTCAGACAAACAAAACGAAACCTATCGAAATGTTATGTTGCGGCCATATGCAAGAAGGTCATAATAAGCTTCATCATTAAGTTTAAAAATATAATATAATTTTTAAACTCAATGGCTTCATACAGAATTTTGGGGCCATAGTGTAAACAGAACCATAAAAAATTGAGTTGGAATATTGAAAAGAAGAAACTTCATATTTCCTTAAAAAAATATCCGATTCGGATGAAATTCATTTTATATGTAAAGATTGATTCACTGAATATTCATGCAGAATTTTGTGGCCATAGTGTTAATAGAACCATAGAAAATTCAATCGGAATATTAAAAAGAAGAATCCTTATATTTCCATAAAAGGAAAACCGTTCAGGTGAAATTTATTCTGTGAATCAAAACTGATATATTGAATGTTCATGCAAAATTTTGAGAGGATCGCATCATCAGAACCATATAATTCAATTTTTGTAATTATTCATTTTTTACATATTTAATTTTGGGAATAATTTCCAGAATATAATTCCGATTGTGCTTAGGTTCTTCATTGATATATTAGGTATCAATCTCAAATCTCATATAAAATTTAGAGGTTATAGTCTCCTTGCTCCACCAATGAACGAGCGCTCAAAAGCTCATGCTCAGGGCTTTTCCTAAATATTTTTCATTTAAAATTGGTGTTCAAATAAGGTTAAGTACCAATCGTTAATCAAATTGAGATAATGGTTTCTTAGGTTGGTTCACTATGACGTCATGACTATAACCACTCAGCGAAGAAATGCATGTAGTTAACAATGATCTGCAGTTGTTAGGTGTGGTAAGCTCAAGGAAAAATCCCTCTAAATGCAAACAAATTTTTTTCCAGTGATTCATCAAATTATCGTCAGATTTCATAACATTCCATAAATTACCGAATGAAAGTTTGGAAAAGGGGGAACATTCTCGTTCGCGAAAACCTCAGTACTAATTAGTTATTGAACAAATTTCGAAGATATGAAAGTACTACAATTACGCACGAAATAATCGAAAATAGAAATATTTTGCGGATAATTGAGTTTTGTTCCATTAACCCTTTTATTCAGGTCATTCGTTTACACAGTTCTGGGTAGGAACATTAAGATAATGGATTTCCAAATGCCTCTCTGATAAAACATGGGACGGACCATGCAAACAAAATTCATAGCTTCTTTGTTGGGGTTAATCAACATAAAAACGGTTTATTTATCAATCATGACATGTGATTAATCTGAAAACTTCAAATAAGGAAGTGGGGTATTGAATGTATTGAATAATCTATAAACTGATACAATATCTCTTAATGAAAGATACTGATTTTTAGATTAATCGAAAAATTTTTCAGGTTTTCAATGACTGAGTGGTATTTTTCGATGAAAATTTCGAGCGCTTGATCTACGATTACAACAAAAACAGTTTTTCGAAATTTTTCGACTATTTGGTAATCATGTAGTTACGAGAATGAAAAACTACAGAATACCTAGGCTTATGATACCTTTTTGGAATCTGCAATAACTGGGCAAGTTTTTAAGATGATGTCTACCAGGGGCGTCCTACATTTTTTCTACACTGTAGCCCATCAAACTTGAAGGAAATTTCATTTAGTTTTCAATTTTTCTTTGTAATTCACGAGCTTCTAACTTTTTACACTAGTTTGATGAATTTAAGTCTTTGTTTCCGATAGCTGAATTATCTCATGTGAAATTAAAAAAAAACCATATCGAAATACCTCTCCATTTGTAGAAATGGCACTAGAAATACTAATCGCATTTGGAAATTTTCTAAAAATACGAAAACCATGAATATCTCGGAAACCGTGGAATTTTCATTAAGGTCAAAATTTGGAATAAGTTAGACCACGACAGTGTCTATCTATAATTGCAGGCTTATCCATTGTTTTCAGGACACCCTGTATATATTATAGTCTAAGGGTCCGACAAATCACATGCTGCCTATAGAGTGTCCACCTCCTCGAAAATGACGATTTACGTCACTATAACTCCCTGTATGTATGTTTGATTTGTTTGTAACTCAACAAATTTTATTTTTTCCCCAAATAGAATATTCTTAATGCTTGGTTTATATTTCATTACCCAACATTCATACATACCAGATTACCGATTTCTGAACTGGAATTCTTGATGATTACCTGAAACAGAAACGAAAATTGTATAAAAGTTGTCGTTAGTGTATTTATATGACTTTTTTATTTTTGTAGCATGAATATGGGGACATATATCTTTACATAGAATAGGGGTATACTAGATGAGATACTTAGTTATTACTTGACTTTTATTTTTTTTTATGTGTCAAATTTTTTTATATCTTATAGTATAGTTTTGGCATTGCGTCAAGATGTCGGCAAGTGACGACCTAGTTGGTGATCGCTCTGATAAAATTAGCGATTTCATTGATAAAAAAGTGATTATCTGTACTTATTGCAGAAGAAATGTACAAGTAGGTGTAGTTTGCATTAAGTGCGGAGATATATTTCATCGTTAATGGTTAACTACGGCTGCTGAAAGAAAAAATACCAAAATTTCAATTCTCCATACTGACCTCTATAATTGCTTGGCAACTATAGGACGAGCGTGACATTGAACTGAATTTTCCAATTTTCGCCAGTCTGCATCGCGAAAGGAACTGACAAACTGAAAAAATTAATTGGTAGCTCACTCTTTTTCCTGTTACATAAATCCAGTTGAACCTCTATCTAGCCCAATATCGGCTGCTCTCGGGCTGCAATCTCGTTTCTGTATTTTAGTTCCAATTTTCTGTTCTTATCTCTCTTTGAAACAGAGAGTCCGATCAAAGGGACGTCTGCTTTGAAATTTCCTCGGGGGCACGTTCAATTATAAGATCAACACGATAAGCTTTTTATTTTTGATTGGTTGGTTTACGTCAGGGCTGTATTCAGAGAGATCCTATTAAATATGTTGAGAGGAATATTGTAAGTGAACGATAACCAGTTGACTAAATTAATTATTCAGCAAAAGAAATTGATGATAGATCTGTAGAAAGCCAAGTAGCGTGCTTTTTCATCTTCGGATCATTCAAAAATTCAACATACCTGTTCATACTTGAAAAATTTCGAAATCTTTGTTGTTTTTATGGTCATGTTGAAACGATATGAATCTAATGGCGACTGGAATGAATTTATAAAAAAAAACATTTCAGCGAAGAGAATTTTTCAATTCATGACAATGCATGCTTGATTCTCAATCCTCTTATAATGTTCGAGGTTAATTCAATTTATTGAATTTTGAGTGAGTAATATTATCACGATGTTCATACAACCCCAAGGCCAAAATAAATAGTGCAAAAATAAATAGGGTAAGAGATATAGTGATGGACATCTTAAGTGCATGGATACATTGACTAGGCGAATTTGGTTCCTTATTTTACTGCAACACTTTGGTTATTATCACCGAACTATAGTCTAATGTTGATATTTTGGTGTAACCCTCAAATTTTCAATCAAAATCGATTGAATATTCGAGGAGACACCAATTTCCTCGAAGTTGCATATTTGATAGTCACTAACATACTTTCATAGCGATTGACACCCAGAATGATAGTCATTGACATAATTTCATCTCACTCTTGCATCTGAAAAATAAGAAATTTCAGACAATTTTATTCTATATAAAAAACGAAGTAACAAAAAGTATCAGTGATCTTCACATATACACCGATGTAATAAACCATTAGTGCTATCTAGGGTTTTTATCTGTCTCCGCAAGTTTCATTAGGATTTATTTCTATTTGGGTCAAATTCAAATTCCTCAGGTTTCATTCTGTGAACGCCATCATTAGATATTTGGCGCGAGATTTTGCAGTAGTGTCAACAAGTGTATATGTTGAAGTTTCTTCAAGGACTGCACATAATTGCGTATATTTTTCGATTTTGTTTTGTTTCATAGTCGTCAGAAGATTTCTCATCTTTGGAAGGTTCCAAGAAATATTCAATTGATATAAGTAAACTATTTAATCATTTATATATTAAGGTTGAACCCTATTTCAATCACTTTTTCGGAAACTTCCAAACAGAAATAGTAGAAAACTTTTAACGAATATGAAACAGAACAAAATCGAAAAATATAGATACGCAATTCTGTTAAGTCGTTATCCTTAAGTAAACTCTAATATATACAGTTATTTACACTACCACTCTCCAAATATCTAATGATTGCGTTTTTAGAATGATAACCTGAGGAACTTGAACTAACTGAAAAAAAAATCATTCTGAAATATGTGGAAACAGATGAAAAAACTCGGTATATATGTATACAGTGTCAATCACTATCGGGGTGTCATTAACTGAATCTCTCACCCTATAAATAACTCCGAAACAACTGAACCTATTTGGCCCGAACGAATTTAGGCTTGAATTATGTCGTGTTCGCGAATCGACAAATATCGACCAACTTAGCAGGGAAGTTGGTCGACAATTGTCGAATCGCGAACACGACATTACTCAAGAATCACCCCCCAGACTCTTCACAGTGAGTGCAACCGAGTCATTTGAAACCACTCTCGGCATGTTATTCGAAAATTAGAGAAAAAGCTCGCAAAAATGAATAATGTAGGCTTTTTTTTATCATGAGGTGATATCCTTTTCAATGTTTAACCATCTTTAATAGTCAATAATGAATTGACCGAGATTGAAAGTTGTTCACTGTTCAGCCTATCAGACAATGAACCCTCAAAGTCTCTTAAATTTTCGAAAGTTTCAGAATAATATATTTATCGAAGAAATTGGATATTTTTAATCTGGTTAGAATTTTATATAATTGACTCAAGGACTTTCTTTTGGATCGTTACAATGGCGAATTAAAATAAACTGAAAACGTTGATACTGCAATCATAATGTCAGGAATTGCAATATTATCGTTCCGACGCTCAATGATATTATAATACTAATCGGAAGAAAAATAACAACTTATTACAGAAAATGTAATTAGTTCAACGAGAGGAAAAACTACATATTAAATAGTTTGTAAGATTCGAATTTCATTCGTGTGTTCTGCTTCCGTAGTACATTATTTTAACGTTGGTTCAACCCAAAACGACATCCAATCAATTTCTCTAACCAAATACAGGGTTTTTCAATAAGGGCGGGTAGATTTTGAAACGAAATTAAACAAGCTGCGTATGAGGTATCAACAATTTTTTTTATTTATTTAAAAGGCCCATATATGCCATTAAGTATGGAAGATGGCATCATTCAAATGCACGCCTCGGCTTCTCACAGTGGCACGAATCCGAGTGGTCCAATTTTCAATGACTTCCGCGTAGATCAGCCTGAATGACGCCACCGACCCAAAATCCACACCAAACCGTAACTTTTTGACGATGCATTACCACCTGGTGAACCTCGTGTGGATTTGTGTCGTCCCAAATACGGCAATTTTGTTTGCTAACAAAGACATTCATCCAAAAATGCACCTCGTCGCTAAAGATGATTTTTCGCGCGAAATTGGGATCCTCTTCCAAACGATTCGATGCCCAGGCAGCGAACAAACGACGTTGTCTATGGTCATGAACTTTGAGCCCCTGGGTCAGTTGAATCTTATACGGGTTTAACCCTAAGTCCCGTAGCAAAATTCACCAAGTTGAAGTTTGCGAAAGGCCGAGTTCTTGTGCACGGCGAGAAATCGACTGCCTCGGGTTCTGCTGTACACTTTGACGGACCGCCGCGATGTTCTCGGCTGATCTTGCGTTTCTTGAACGTACAGGTGTGGGTTGATCCATTAACGAGCCGGTTGTTTCAAATTTTGCCACCAAACGCTGAAGAGTCGACTGTGAAGGGCCACCACGTCTACCGTAAAATGGGCGCAATTCACGCAACGTTTGCACTAACGAACACTCATTTTGATAATCAAATTTCATCATTTGTACGCGCTGTTCAATCGTGTAACCTGCCATGGTGATTTGGCATAAGCAACTGAATAATAAGCAAAAGATTTGACAATGGTCACCAAAACAAAATGGCAGCCACGGGCCGCCAAAATCTAACCGCGCCAATTGAAAAACCCTTTATAATGCATTGAGATTAATTCAGTACCAATCATGTTTAGGTTGGCAAATAATGATTCAATGATTCAAATAGGATATTCTAAGAAGCACTTATTCAGTTCGTTTTCGTCCATTTAGAATTAGTTTTTTTTTCAAGCCCTTAATCTACCGGTAAAATGAAATTTTGTGAATCAATTTAAAAGTTACAAAATTTTTGAGGGAGTTGTAAAACTACCATTGTTCGTAATAGTATGAATTGTCAACTGATTCTGAATTTGCAGCAGGTACATGTCTATTTATATCGTGAAGCTGTGGTGGGATCAAAACTACCTTCCATACGGAAACAAATGCTTTCGTATTCTTTGAATGGAATTAGTTGTAGGCTTGAATATAACGAGTCTCTAAAGTTTGTTGATGATAAAATCAAAAATTCACAGTATCTTCACGACTATGATTCGAAAATAGTAGATAATAATAAAATTGACATCTTGGGGATTAGAAATATGACAGGGGAAAATGGGATTTTTTGATTTAATTTTAAAAATATGCAATAAAATTTTCCATTCCCCAAAATACTTTGAAATATATACAAAAATAAGTTTTGTGGAATATATCAAATTCCACAGAATTTTCTAATTATCAGGTGCGTTAGCAGAACATATTGCCGATGTAATAATTCTATAACAAAAGGTTTTGTTTCATATCTAATGCACAAATTGATTTTTCATTTCAATTCCATATTACTCAAAATTGAATCTTCATTCCAGACATCAAGAGAAGAAAAAACATCTCAGAATTTCCGGGTTTAACGGAGCAAATCGAAACTTTTCAGTATGATTCGTATAGCTTCAGAAATCCAAGTTCTGCAACTCTAATTGAACTGAGCACTGCGAAAAAAAGTTCTGGGGTCCTCGGAGGGTTGCACAGTGATATCAGTCATTATTAAAAATGAAGGAATTCTCTTGTGAAAAAGTGCCTCGGCAAATCCATTTCCAAGCCTAAATATTTAAGATAGCACGAGATTACTGCAACGTCTTGAAATGAATTGCTTTATATCTCGACAAATTGGCGATATGATTGAAGAAAATATAAAATGCTTAGTGTTTCATCTAGCTCCAAGAAAAAGGGAAATAAATATATCTAATTGTGTCATTCGTCTTGGAGGATCATCCAAATTATTCCCCACAATGTTGTTCAATCGTACCAACACTGATTGATAGCATAGACAAACTAAAAAATTAGATGAGCGACTCGTATATTCCGCGCCATCTGTCGGAGGAGGAGACTAATAAACAAAAAAATTATTTTCAATTTGATAGTTAGATGTAGTTGCATTCATGGAAATCCTATCGAGAAAATAGTAAGTATGTAAAATCATTATTATCAAAAAACCTTTGTATTGTCAACTGACACAAGGAGTAGTTTGACACGTTCTTTTTGAAATATAATAAATTTCGATATGCCTGCAAGAGTGAAGACGTGCTGTGTTATTGGATGTGAAAATCGAGATGCAAGAAGGTAATTATCAAATTTATATGTATATTCTGTTACCTATAAGAATTAAGATACTCGTAGTTTTCAAAAAAGTTTTTCATGTATTGAATAAGTTTAGTCGGCAAATACTCGCATCATATTTTGTATTATTGAATTCATTATTGTTTGTTTTTGAAAATGTTTTCAATGCATTTATTAGTTTATTGATTAGATATTTATGAAATGAATCTGTATTTTCAATTGGTGATACCTATTTCAGTTAATAAATTTTTATTATATCCAGAATTTGATTATTGATCCTCATTTCTCGATTCCAAAAGAAATCAGATGAAAGTTCGTTGCAGGTATTATTTTCATGAAAATATTTCCTCACTCATCGATAACTTGCACGAATCCATTTCTGATTTCCTTTTGGAAATTGAATTTCAAAAAACTTTTTGCCTCTTGTATATGGGTGTACCTACCTTTTCAAAAGGTGCACTACAGAATTCTTTTTGAGGCAGCTTTACGATACAGATTCCTTTTTCAATTGAGCTTTTTTCACGAATTAGTAATGTTGTACAAAAACAGATGGCGTTGAAGCTTGTTCTACTAGTGTCTCATCTATTCTCCGTTTAGTTAGTAGTTAGTGTATGTTCATAGAGGGCATGAAATGCTATATTTCGTGAGGATGTCTCGAACAAAAATTCAAGAACTTCAAATATTTATGTATCGAAATGACTTAGTCAAACAAATCTTCAAGGTACATATTTAAACGGTCGAGTGTTTTTCGAGTTCACCAAATAATTCACAATTCGATCGAGTCGAACATTAAGATTGAACAGCTGAATGACGATATAAACACCCGGTTAAATTCATGAAATAGAAAAAAAATTTTTTCTTGTCGATGGTTCAAATCTCAGGGCTGAGTTTTCTTTCCTAAGTTGGATTTTTTGTGGATTTTTTTGATGAAAACAACTAATCGGTTTATAATACAACAAGTTGGAATATTGGGCCCGATTATTCATACTTATTGGAAAGACTTCAACTTCTGGAAGAACGACTTCCAAACTTTCCACTATGATTAAATTCCAGAAAAGCAAGAATCATAAATAGACAAATTCAATATTTACAAGAGCCACAATAATGGAAACAGCATACGAAATTAGATGGTTGAGATTCAGTTGGCGGAAATATCATTTTTGCGATGAAAAACCGCGAGCTGTCCAGATTGAGCACACTAAAACCGCTTCTCATATTCGAGGCCTGCATAATTAAGATTTCATTCATTTCCCACAATACGCCCAAAGTATGCTTCAGAACGAGTTTGGAGTGCTTATATCTAGAGTTGAGATTTGTAGGAAGAAAATTTCGTGACGTAAAATCAGGTTTCCCAGATCAATTTTCATTTGGTTTGCAGACGTAGGTATAATTTCTCCAGGGAAAGAGATTTTATTTTATTCATGTAGAATTGACATTGGATCAATATGTAGAATGAAGGAGGCTCTAATACCTAAAGGTCATTGCGTAAGCTTGGATTATATATGCTTTTTGACATCAGTTCAGTATATTATATTATAAGGATTAAAAGTGCATATTTTTTCTACGAGCAATATTTGCAGTTGCGAGGCGGTGTGCAGAGCATGCTGAGCGAATGCAAAATTGCGATCAAAAATAGCACCTTCAGTCCGTATGATAATTACTATTTTTTCTCAAACCAAGTCAAGATTAATATAAATTTAGTTTCCTAAACAACGTAATGTCAGAATCTAGTGGCATTAAATCTGCTGAATTTCAAGTTTAATTTTGACATTTCCCAGAGGACGGCTGGCAAATGCTTGCCGAAACGTTGAAATAATCTTTCAACTGATGAGCCATTATCAAGAATTTCCCGATCACAATCCTACAACAGAAGTTTGAGGTACATAATAGCATAACTGCTCCACCAATGAACGAGCGCTACAAAGCACCTGCTCAGGGCTTTTCCTAAATTTTTCAGATTCGGAATAGGGGAAAAACCCGGATAGATGCCCCACTTTTTGAATATGCCTCATATTTTTGAAAATATTGATTTTATATGTGTAATTTCTATGAGTGTAGGAAGCCTCATTATTTGATTTGGAATACTGAGACTTTTCTCTGACTTAGCAATCCCAAATTGCACAATAATTCGATTTCTGTAGAACCCTTTTTTGGGGATAGTTGCCTACAAGTATGGATAGTTGCCCCATCATGAAAATACTGGGAGGGATAGATGCCCTTCATCCTGTATGAACCAAAAACCCAACTAAATATAATGAGATTTTCTATGTTTAAAACAGCAACTTTATGTACGTAACATGGATCGAATTAACAACAATTATGCATTTTTAATTGAATTTCAAAAGCATTCTTCATATTAACATAAAGCATTATTCCACAAATTCATGATAATTAATTAAATAATAAGTCTCAACAAAAATGATCAGGAATCAAGTTTAAAATCAAAAAGAATGAATCGAAAATCTGCTAAGAAGATATGGTTTTAGTTTAGATGTCCTAAGGAGCACCTATATCTCAAAAAATCAGGGCAACTATCCTTTTCGATAGGGATCTGCCCATGAATTTTTATATTAAATTAGGAAGAAAACAAAAACTATTTGTATTCAGATGTACACTCAATGAAACACTGTATTGGCGTAATAAAAAAAATTAATGAATTTATTACCACTTCAAAAGTTATACAGCGGCAAATACCTACCTCTAAAAGTTTGGCATGTTTGTGAAGTTCGCTGCTGAGATGATCGCACACACTAGCGAAAAACAGCTTCACTTTACAATAACCCTTACAAAACTAAGGTCCAGGGTGACTGTAGCAGCTACTTATAAAACTAATTTTTTGAAACGTGTTTCGGAAGTTAGGTATTTTGAAAATGGGGCATCTATCCAACTGAGGCATCTATCCGGGTTTTACCCTAACCTTTAAGGTATGCAATAACTGTCATCGGGTAATCATTTCAGCCCTTATACTAATGATTCTTGAAGAACCACAACTCACCAATAAATTAAACGAGAAACACGCAGAAAACAGGTGGAATAAAAAGAATTCAGTTGTTTCAAAGAATCTTCCTCTGAATGTAATGGTTCAATAAATTGAGAAGTCGTTTAGTTGTTACCAACTTGTGCAATTAGGATTCCAAGTTATTCTTTGTAGACATGCAGTAAATACATATATATAACACGGCGATTTGAAGTGACATAAGTATTAGATTTCGAATGCAAATATTCCTACGATCAATGAAAATTTCATGATTGAATGAAAGGTCGTACCACCCTGTCTTAATGTGTCGGGTAGAATAACAAAGAAAGTTAGTGATGCAATCGAGACAAACCAATAAACACTCCTTCTCCTGCAACTGTCCTTTGTCTTGCATCATTATGAGTTACAGTTAATCACAAGTACATACTTTTATGGCAGGAAATAATTCAGTAATTGAGTTTTTCTTTATTGTTAGAGAAAACTTCTCAATCGGGTACAAAATTATACATCATAATTACCTGAATTTCGATATTCAAAGAAACACTGGGGGATAGGCTCCAAATTTACACTACTGGAAAAAATTAAAGGATCAAAAAAAAATTCCAAATTTTTTCGGCAATTTTCAACATGCCGTAACTTTGAGAAGAATGGTCGTACAGGAATTTAAAAAAAGAAATTGTAGCTCCAAGTGTCTAGTTTTTGGATTAGAACTTCAAAAATTTAAGTTTCAGTGGTTTTCGAGTAATGATGGAAAATCAGCAACAAAAAATTCTCAAAATTTTACCACCTTTTTTTCTTGTCTACGAGCGTGGAAATATTATTTATGCATAATCGTTATAATGATGGGATACTTTGTTAATTCATCTTTAATTTATTTTTTTATTGACCTCAATACGTCCACTTATCGCCGAGATGTCGGTCTTCAAATTGAAAAGGATCCATTTGTCTTTGATTATCGATTTCTTAGCAACCAATGATCGCACATAAAATTGAAGGAGGGTTTCAAGACCTTAAATGAACTCCTATTAATGAACAACCATTGCTTATTCATAGAAAATTTTTTTTCTTTATGTCGCATCAATATAAAAATTTAACAAAAAAAGGGCTTTTGGTGGTTTCTTGGAAAATCTACCGCTGGATCGAGAATGTTGGGGAAACCGATAATGTTAAGTGTGACTTTCACAGTTCAATATGTTGATAAAAACCTTACGAAGAGAAAACTCAATCCAGCGAACCGTTTTTTTTTGTTTGACTCGATTGAATTTTTGAAAAAACATAAGGATCACGTTTTTTGCTCTGAGAAGCTCATACCTAATCTTTAAAAAAGGCAAAAAGAATTTTCTCGAGCTTTTTCCACATTTTAATTGCAGATAGTACATAAATTTCAAAAAAAAAAATAAAATAAAATAACAAATAAAATTTTTTATTAATTTAATAACGGGTATTGCCACCCCTGTTTTCAATACATAACGGCTCTCAAAATGGATCCTTTTCCATTTAAAGACCGATATCTCGGCGAGAAGTGGACGTATTGAGGTCAATAATAAAATAAATTAAAGCTGAATTAACAAAGTATCCCATCATTATAACGATTATGCAAAAATAATATTACCACGCTCGTAGACAAGAAAAAAAAAAGTCGTAAAATTTTGTGAATTTTTTTGTTGCTGATTTTTCCATCATTACTCGAAAACCACTGAAACTTAAAATTTTTAAGTTCTAATCCAAAGACAAGACACTTGGAGCTAAAATTTCCTTTTTTTAAATTCCTTGTACGACCATTCCTCTCATAGTTACGGCATGTTGAAAATTGCCGAAAAATTTGGAATTTTTTTTTGATCCTTTCATTTTTTCCAGTAGTGTATGTGCGATGTTCGATGGGGATATGGATATCGAATTATTCTTACATGACTTGTATCGGAATAATTGTCATGCCTTTTTCAATCATATTACTAGTATGAGTTAATTTATTCAATTCTATGGTGTATTCTTGCGATATAATAACGCTTTGCTGTGAAAATCCATAAAAGCATTCACTTCCACTATAGAAAAATCAACCTAGGAAACTAAGTTTCAATGTCAGAATCAGGAATCCCAAAACACCCAATTCACAATTAATTCCAATCGATAAACTTACGAACAAAAATAAGTTTGTCCTCATTCTAATGAGTTACTTATTAGTATTCATCACAAACTTACGGGTGTGGATGAAATGAATCTAGTGCACAATGAATAAATTAAAACAGGTCAATTTTTGTTTTGTTAAGACACCGGAATCAATCATTCGAATGTTCTCATCATTTACGTTGGTCGATAGATAATTGTTTTTTAATGAATTAACATTGAATATTCTATTTCGGAAAGAACTACAAACCGAAGTATTGATTACTGATTAATATGCATCTGAACCATGACCTCCTACACTTTCCTGATTATAAATTTTGACGTCATAAAGAAGCTCTTAACAGTTCACGATGTCCGATATGACATTTCTGATTAATTGAATTCGATATTTTTTGAAAAATAAGTTACATACTTCTCAAAACATGAAAATGAAATTTTTGTTCTCCAGTGATTTATAACACTTAAATATCAAAAATCTCAAACTGAATATAAAGGGTTTTCCAATAAGAGGTGTTATTTTGAATACCTCGCTATTTCGGTAGATGTCACGTTTGAAACTGTAATTTTTGACATTTGACAAGTAAAAAACTACGCCATTTATGAAAATGGAGCGATAGACGCTTTAAGAACGCATTAAAATTATTAAAATTCACTATAAAAATGGTGAAAATTTGGCAAAAACGGTTCGTAAGACTCGAACATTTTTGGGTCATCGTGAAGCATCTTGTCAGGTCGCAATAAAAAAATTGATGAAAAAATTCGATCTGTTGGGACAAGTTAGTGATTTGAAGAATGAACCCGTAAACGTGGCTCAAGAACAGCCTAGAATATTGCTGCTGTAGCCGAAAGTGTTGAAGAAAACCGAGATTCGTCCATTCCTCGTCGTTCTTTGTAATTAGGCATTCCACAAATTTGAGTTTTAAGGCTTATAAAATTCAGTTAACACAAGAACTCAATCCGGCCGATCATCAACAACCTCGTGTCTTTGCTGATTGGGTCGTTGAAATTCATGAAAATGATCCGGAATTCCATCGAAAAATCATCTTATTGGAAAATCCATCGTATGTAACTCAATTGCGACCAAGATAATGTACTACTTGGGAATTGAAGAAGTACTCGTGAACCGCGACCTAATGGTCCATTGAGCAAATTTTTCAAAATATACAGAATGAGTAGATTTTCTATAAAGATATTGAATTTACATCTTCAATGAAATTTTTTGAATAAACATGAGAAGGTATAATTGTTAAACATTATAAGTAATGAAAAAAACCATAAACAAAACAATTAGATGATTAAACATTCATCCTTCCGTAAGCTTGAAAAAAATGTCATCATCAGCAACCTTCCATCCATAGGTATAAAAGAATCTTCAGATTCACTGTCATCATCAATCATTTGATACCCGTCGATAAGCATCCAAGTACCATAACAAGATGTTCAAAGAGATTCTGGCTAATATCGCCCTCGCTGTGGTGGTAGTCCTTGCAGTTGCCAATCCTGAGCCTAGCGGTGTCCTCATTGGAGTTCCAGGAGCAGTTATTGTTGGTTAAACTGGCCATCCAAGAGCTAATTTCCATCAGGACGAAAATGATACGATTTTTCTCCAATTGAACAACCAATAAAACTAACTCATCATTAATTTCTTCTTTTCTTTCCATGTCCTAAACGTTTAGTCTTATAGTTTTCAGTTTTTCACATCAATTCTGTAATTCGATTTTAGTCGCCAGTCGCAACTGGTTGAAATTTGTTACTGTATCACAAAATTTTGAGAAAACTCACAGGAAGAACACGAGAAATTTCAATCTTCATGGTTTCAATATTAACAATAAATATGTCAAGGTTTCTGATTTGTTTACAATAGCAAGTGATTCGTTGAAATGCTCGTTACCTCAATATGAAATTTTGTAATTATATTCCTGGTCAAACTAATAAGTTTTTTCCATTTCCTTCGAGATATAGGATTTCAAATCTCCATAACTCGAACAACCCATTCGAGATATTTCGGCTATACAGAGTGTTAAATAATAGTATGTCATAGGGGGTAAATCTACATGTTTTTTAAGAAAAAAAGTTTCTTTAAACATGGGTCCGTAAAAGCGACGTTTCGGAGCTACAGAGTGTTGACATTTTCAAAAGAAAATTTGTTTTTCTTCATAACTCCTGCAGTTTTTGAGATATTCAGTCCAAATTTGGAATGCGAGCTATTTTCAACAGTCTCCATCATTGTACGTCCTGACTTTACTAGAATCTACAGGGTGTTTTCTCTGCCAGAGCCATGTCGCTTTTTCTCCTCTCATATTTATTTGCGGTACGCCACTGATCAACGTAAAATCAATTTTTTATATCTTCGTTAAATTTAAAAACTTTTTTTCATATCTCTAACCGTTTCCTAGTAAAAAACTATTGAACGATTGTATATTATTCCCTAAATAAAAAAAACAATAGGAATACTCAATAGGTACGCCCAAAATTTGCTTTTATTTCGATAGCTCATCATCTGAGACTCAACTTAAGCTTATTAATTATTAATTTTTACTTGAAAACGGTTAGAGATACGCACAAATTACAAGAATCAAAAAAGTTTTTAAATTGAACGAATATATCTAAAATTGATTTAACGGTGATCAGTTGGGTAACGCAAAAAAGTTTTAGAGGGAAAAATGAGACATAGCCCTGAAAAAGAAAACACCCTGTATATTCACGCTAAGGACGTGCAATGATAAAGACTGTCGAAAATACCTCGCGTTTCAAATTCGGACTGAATATCTCGAAAACTGCAGGAGTTATGAGGAAAAAACCAATAGCAGAATATGCTCTGTAAAATTTTCACGAAACGGAAAAAAAATGGTTATTCTTATCGAGTGGACATAAATTGTTGTTGTAACATGAGTTTTCGTGATAAATCAGGAAGGAAATCCCTTAGATAAATCGGATCAAGCCAAAGGATTTCTATCAGAAGAATGATTTTATATTATTTTTGTTTAAAGTTTATAGCACAAACATGAACTGAATCCAATGAAAATGGACCTATTTCATGTTTTCCTGAAATAGTTTTCAGTTCAGAAAGTGAATTGTATTCCCTCAAAACTTTGCCTTTCAACTTTATGAAAAAAATCCGGCCACATCTCATATTTTTCGTACTTAATTCCATATTTTTCGCAGCATAAACTCGCATTGAAGGTGTAGGATCATAATCAGGGTGATAACTTTATCTCCAGTGCCGGCTCGTGGGTGAAAAAAGAGGTGAAGAGCTAAACAAGCAGAAAAATCTAGAATAACATCTTTTTTATGTAAACTCACCTATTTTTTGTATATCAGGTCCAACCTTCGGTCCTTTAAACTAGCAAATTTGTCCGTAATGTCTTCATAAAATGGTTTGTTAGTTGAATTAAAAGTTCTTTTTGAATGGAAATATTGGCCAAAGAGGAAAGCCTTTGTTGAGATACAGAATTTCTTAAATAACCAATTGTATTCCGAAAACCAAGATGATTTGAAATTAATATTATATAATTTGCCATTTTTCATTTCTTTTCTTGTAGAAATTTTCAAGTTAAGAGTAGGCCGAACTTCATTTAAGATGTCCTTTTTGTCTTCGTCTTTCCAACGATGAAACGGAGTTTCTATTAAACTGCACACAATGTCATTAATGGGGTTCATTTTTAATATCGAAGCCGAAGCACTTAAAGTAAACAACGGTCAAACGTTCTCACTGGAGCGACACAGTTAAAGGCAACGCGCGGACAGTAAAACACCGACAAACGTAACAGGTGCAGACTGCAGAGGGTTACTGGAGCTCTTCACTACAGCGAGAAAAGGTAATAGAAAGCCCCGGTGACGTCACCCGTTACCATAGCAACGCAGTCTGCTTGAGCGATCGAGGTGCAAGTTCCGTGACAAACCTCTTCACTCGATGCGGCAAGCGACAAGATATTTATAATGAGTTTCGTGATTCGATAATAATCTCGATAATAAACGTCTCCTGAGTTCTGACATGGATCTAATGAAACGATTAAATTATTGTATAAATAGTGAATAATAATTATCATCCTCAATGAACATTTTAGGTGACCCTGACCCTAGGAATTTTTAGGTGAAGAGCCACTTCACTCCCTTCACCTGAAAAGCCGCCACTGTTTATCTCGCAGTATGCTATCTACCACATTTTTTTCAACGTCATCTACACAAGCTGCAAACATCCTCAGGCATAAGAACGCATTCGCATAATGTGTCACGCTTTCCTCATTGCGACAGAATTTCGGCACTTTAGTTACTGCTTGAAGTTTTCCAACCGAATATCTTGGGAACCTTCACATGTGCAGGAAATGTATGTCTTGAATTCAGATGATGCTGTACTACGTAGAGCTTATGAGTCTTATGAAAATAATTTTTGAAATTCTACAGATAAGGATAGGAATTCATAGTTGATCTGAGTGTGTAAGAATCTCAAATGATGGGAGTTCATTATTTTCTACACTCTGAATATTTATTCAGATTTATTTCATTATAACTGTGATTTCATTTCATTGCTCACCAAAAAAAAAGAACACTTGGGTTATACAGTACCGTATACAGGGTGAGTCTTTGACTTGTACATATATTTTAACCGCATATTCCTGAGGTCAAAAGAAATACTTTTTTCCTCTACCATTTTTTCCGATTCGACCTGGTTAAAAAGATACAGGCTGTTGGAAATCCATGCAAAGCATACATTTTCAGTAATATCTCGCAAACGATTCCTTCAAATGAAATGATTTTTGAAACATAGTTTTTCATGAATATGATTAATCTTTCCCGACTACAAAATTCCGAGTACTTCGATGTTGAAAGAAAAAAATCTTAGAAATTCGGAAAATTGGGTACTTTGGCTGAATGCAACTCTGTCGAAAATATTCACAGAATTCAATTTTCCCTATGTGGTCACTTTGACAAATTTCAAGAATAATTCGAGAATTTGTTATCTGGAATGATGAATGGTAAGAGAACTAGCGGATATTCTTTAAAAATGGGGTTACAACGAATAAGCTCACCTCTATACTTCTTCAGTGTAAATCCTTATCTATTCAAGCAAATTTCCACACCACTTTCGAAGTACCTATTGCAATTTTGTTTCGTTGAGCTTTGACATACGTTGATCCAAATTCACATTACGTTAGAATACGTTCATTCCTCATTTATTCATCATATTTATTACAACTAAAATGACCTCAATAAGTTATTATTCATGAAGTCGTATGATTTTGAAAAACAAACTAACCACAGAAAACCGATGTCAAAGAATCTGGTGTCACGTCTGTGACTTTCACCATGCGGACCACAGAACATAATATGCGGACACCCCTTGAAATTCAGTCGCCCCAACTGGTGTTTATGAACGTGAAATGTCATGCGAATTGAATTTGACCACGGATTCGTCATCAGGGAGTAAAATATTATTGCTTGAGACCATTTCGCAAAAAAAATATCGAAAAACATTCAATACTTAAAAATGATAACACTTTGAAATAGTAGGTACATTTATGTAGATTCAATCAATGTCGATATATCTATGGATTGAGCATGATCTTCGCCGAATGTAGGCAATTATTTTTATCGAATATTCATGGATATTGAGCTTTTTGTTTCGTTATACCAGCAAACCTCATTAATTTTTCTGGAATCCAATCATCGTTGATTTCAATATGTCCTTGTAGTCCGGTCTATTTAGACCAAAAAATGAGAGTGAAGTTACATAAAGTCCCAACAAGCTGAATTTCAGTGAAATTGTTCAAAATATAATTATAAACAATGTCTAAAAGTTCCTCATCATTCCCCTGTGAGGAAAACATTTTATTCGAGGTCAAATGTCAAAAAAATGAGTTTTTCGCGATTTTCAGCAAAACGGTAAGTTTTATCATAAAAGTACCTCAGACAAAAATTGTAGATCATAAAATTATCTATAAAAATTGTATCAATACTTTTTTTCTTACGAGCCACCGTTTCTGAGATATAACGATTCAAATCATTGCTGATTTTTCTATCATTACTCGAAAACCACTGAAACTGAAACTGAAAATTGTTGAAGTTCTAATCCAAAAACTAGACACTTGGAGCTACAATTTCCTTTTTTTAAATTCCTTGTACGACCATTCCTCTCAAAGTTACGGCATGTTGGAAATTGCCGAAAAATTTGGAATTTTTTTTTGATCCTTTAATTTTTTCCAGTAGTGTATATCTATACTTTCTCATTTAAGCTACCAATTTTCTCAGACAAATGTATATGTCACTCGGTTTGTGTATCGTATAGTAAACAAGTAAAGCTTAGAAAACTAAGGTTGTATGTATCTTTGCATGTGTACTTATATTAAACGTTAACAAAATATTTCCAAGCTCTACATGCTATTTTCCGGTTTCCGTATGTCAGTTTCATTACTGTTTATACAATGAGCTCAGACCAAAGTTGCATGTTTGCGTGTGTCAAGAAAATATTTCAAACTGTATGTAGCCGTTATACATGCTGCAATGTGGTGAAAAATAGGGAGTGAAATAATCCTTTACATGGAGAAAATGAGAATTTTGTTCTTAACAAAGGACAGGAGGACTAGAGGATATCATAATGGAAATTGTGGAGAAATCCATTAGGAAATAGATATACAGTATATAGGATTATTTTCAGAAATAATGATTTTCATAAGTCTTGCCTAGAAATAATGATCCGTATAGTTCCTTGCAAATGATTGGATTGAACTTCGAATGAGGCAGAAATCAATTGATTGTTTTGACATTGAACATCAACCAGGTAGCCGCTAGTAGATTATTCGTGTGAAAATATCGATAGAACATAAACATTAAAAACCTGGATACATTGTAACAATAATAATGATTATTATGGTTATTATTCATTCTGTAATTTCTATTGAACCATCAAATTCGTCATTATCTGAGGTTAGCAATTGAAAGTAAACTATCCGAAGAATTCCTTTATTCTTCAGATTTCTTCGACCCACTGAAGCACATTCATTGTAATATAAATAAATAAACAGCCAAAATTGGATTTGGTCGGATAAATAGTTTCCACATAATTCCCATTTGAATTTTTTTGGACATATTTTCGCGGAAAGCTGGATGCGTTTGAGGTCGTCCGATTGAAATTAAAAAAATTGATTTGGGAAGAAGACGTGATCAGTAACAAAACCTCTATTCTGATTTTTCAATAAAACGCGTTTAAGTGTGTTAAAAACTAGTGAGAGAACATGAGGGAAAACGGCCGACCGAGCGAGAGCGGTCGAGTGGAGAGGAAATAAGCGAATCGAGGGGAAACGATAGGTTTGTTCCAACCGCTGACTTTTGTACGGTAATTTGACGGTCACGAAACTGTTAGTAATCGATCTTATGCGCACGTCTAAACTTTGACCGTACAAGAACCGTCCAAACAGTACTTGCTCCAGACCAGGGATCGAAATGACGATAACAAAACCGTTCCACTCACGGTCCCGAAGCAGGATGGAACAAAAACGAAACCGTTCTCAAACGATACATTTTCAGTTGGAACACATTTTTATCTATTGCGCAGAATCCTGACGATCATTGTACGGTCAATTCTTGAGTTGGAACAAACCTATTATGTGTACAAAATTTGGTGCGCTGTCCGCGCAACAATTCTTATACTCGGCGACCGTTGGCTTCCGCAGCGTTTCCCCTCGATTCGCTTATTTCCTCTTCACTCGACCGCTCTCGCTCGGTCGGCCGTTTTCCCTCATGTTCTCACTAGTTTTTAACACACTCAAACGCGTTCTATTGAAAATCAGAATAGAGGTTTTGTTACTGATCACGTCTTCTTTCCAAATCAATTTTTTTAATTTCAATCGGACGACCTCAAACGCATCCAGCTTTCCGCGAAAATATGTCAAAAAAAAATTCAAATGGGAATTATGTGGAAACTATTTATCCGACCGAATCCAATTTTGGCACACATGATTTGCACGTCAATAGCTACTATCGTGTGAAGTTTCAGTTCTTAATATTGCAAAATGGCAGAGTAATGAGTTGAAAGAAAAAACACGCAATTTTCCGGTTTTTTCCGCTTTTCTCCAGTTTTAATGATTCAATCGGATCGTTTGTCCCATCATTCTCTTCACAATATAATTCTCTACAATTCATCCCATTGCAACGTTATCACTGCATCAATAGTTTCCATTTCGCAACGAAACAACTAAAAAGAACGGGAATTTTTGTTGTTTTTTGTTAATAACAAATAAAAAATGGCATTTTCGTGTTGAAAACATGGTGGGAATAAACTACGGACTCTCCTGCACGGAATGGCACAGGTGGTTTCCAGGTAGTATTTTTGTCAAAAAACTAATCATTTGAGGCTCTGTTGCTTGGCGTAAACAGCTTTTGAGAGGTTTAATCATATCAAAATATAGTTCATTGCAAGGTATCAGTCGAAAACAAACATTTAAATAAATTTATTCGAATATCACCAAAGGACATATTTGAATCGAAACCATTTCAAGTTCAGATATCAAATAAAACATTTCAGTCTCTGCCAATTTAACCAATAATAGCAGGTCCAGCAGCTATACCAATAGGGGCTGCAGCAATGCCAAGGGGAGCTGCAGCAAGACCGATTGGAGTAGCAGCAATTCCTGCAGGACCAGCAGCAACAGCAACTGCTGGGGCAGCAGCTAGGGCAATTGGAGCTGAGGCAATACCGATTATTCCTGATGGTTTGGGCTCAGCAGATGCCATAGCGAATACGGCAATAGCGACCAAGAAGAAAGCAACGATTTTGGTGAACATTTTGTTTGATTATTTGATATCTGAGAACAGACTGATATGGAATTGAATATTGACGAAGTTTATATAGGGATGAAATTTTTACATTTGTGATATTCTGACGACATTTCAGTTCGATTTGCGGGAATGTTAATAAATAGAAACAGGTAAGTGGCCTTATAATGTGGATTGATGATTAGCGTAAGTTTCAAGGAGTTTATATTGTATAAATTTATTCGTAAGAGGATCATGTGGGTGATTATTCAATGATAAGTTGAGTGGTGTTGAAATAATTATCAGTATTTGGATTAATATAAAAATATTTCTTGCTTGCTTTTCTATAAGAAACATAATGACATTAATGAATAAATTTTTTTGACCTAGTGAATACGTTTTCTACTCATTAGTATGTAAGTGAACAGACGAAATAATAAATGAAAATTTTGTTATTATCCAAATTTCAAAGATGAGTATTCACTGGTATTTTCTGCGGAAAAAATTCTCATTAGTTCCAAACGTAAGTCTAACATGGTCCCATTATAATTCAAACAAATTAACGAAGAATCGAAATTCAAGAATAATAGTCAGTACCCTGACTTTTATATGGAATAATGAGGTAATAGTTATTTTTGTATTGAGTGCGTTAAATGAAGCTTTTTTTCATGGCACATGAGAGTGTCAATTTTCACTCAAATTTGCTATAAAACACGAATTTTATACGCACGAAATACAAACAACATTTTATGTAGGTACAACTGTGAATGTGCATTTAGTTCGTCCCAAATATAATTATTGAAGATAATAATGCTTCAAATAAAATATTTCTATGCATCCAGATCTAGTGATATTCCTACGTCTTTACTATTGAATCTTCCTTTTTTAAGTGAAGGAAAGACTTTCTTTAACGGTGAAAAAAAGTAATCATTTTCGCATCCATAGTGATGAAGAAAAGTCAAGTTTTTTTGACAGTTGCACAAAAAAATATCACTTGTTCTCAGGATATTCAAATTTGATTTGATTTTTACAACATGTATCTATAGTCCGTTCACGAAAGGTTGAGCACATAGTGGGCGTTTCTTTATTCATCTCAAGTTGGCAGTATTTACTGTCATAAAATAAAATAAAGTCAACGTTGCCGAATGTACCCGGGCCTCATTCGACGAGCTTGCGAGTTAGCAGAGAACTCTATGCAATATTGACAACATTGCGTATCAATCTAACAAGAAAATAAAGAACATAACCTAAAATTTTAATATACACAGTGGGATATGTCAAATTTCCATGGCCAACCGACGGCTCAACCTTTCGTGAACGGAGTATACATGTATAGGATGCATCACACTCTCGATGTTGTTTTTGGCAAAATTTAGTTTGGCTATTACCAACTACATTAGTATCATAGCATATTCTTGAAGGGTGTTATAATTAATCGGATGGTCAAAGTATCCCATTCCGTCCAATTTGTAATTAAATTCTCGTTGAAATTAATAATTCATCGAAATGTATGAATATACTTCTTAATTCATTCATTAATTTCATATATCAATATGCATTCAACGCGAATTATAAATCAAGAACTATTCAAGTTATATTTTTGCATTTTTGAGCTAATGAATTGAATTTTTGTACATCTGATTCAAACTTACAGTTCAAATTTCAGGTATTCAATTCGATTTCACAAGGATCTTCATTCTTTTTTGAAGATACTCACGTAATAACCCATTTAATTGCTCAGTACTTTTTTAATGTGCAATTGTCATGGGTAAAATGAAGTATTCAGAAACAATACGAGAAATGTTACAACTGTATTGAAATATACAGGGTGTCCCAAAACTCGACGTGCTGACGATGCTGGTTGTCAGAAAAATATAAAAAAAAATCTAAGTTGCATGATTTCAAAATAATGGGCATTAAAAAAAACACGCTAAATTCTACACCCTGTGACATTCTTTTCGCTCCTGTTGCCACAAATATCAACTTTTTCCAACTTTTTTTTCTGCTGTGTAACCTTGAATAATGCTTGTCTGAACTGTAATCAAAATTTGGATACCAGCTGCTCTAGGTTTCATGAAAATAGGGCTTGCTTCTCAGAAAAAAAAATTAAAAATAAACAATTGCCTAGTTTCAACTGACTGTATTGAAAAAAAAATGTACTGCGCAAGTTTGGCAAGTTTTGTCAAAAGTTGGCGCATTCAGTAAGGATTCCAAAATGGTATAATACTTGTTAAACTGTAGCTGCCGTAGTTAAAATTTATTTTCGATTGCCTTTGAATACACTTTTTCTTAAACTGCTTCCCAGTAAAAAAGTCCAATGGATTCAAGTCCGGTGAACGGGCCGGCCACCAGATTGGACCAGAACGTCCGATACATCTTCCGGGAAAAAATGTTACCAGAAAAAAAAATTCCAAAGAAATTTCTTAGGAGAAATTTTTTCCGGAAAAATTATTATCTCTGGAATTTTTTTTTCTGGTAACATTTTTTCCCGGAAGATGTATCGAACGTTCTGGTCCAATCTGGTAATTCAACAAAAGCATAAAAAATCATGCCAATTGATTCATATGCCTTATTTTTCAGAGAATTAAGTCGGTGAATGTGTTTGTTACTGACAAAACTGACGTTAAGTTTGACTTCAGTGGTGTACTCAAACATATTCATAATAAAATAAAAATTTTATTGAAATTATACAATTTTTTCCACCAAAATCCATTGAATTTCGGTGATTTTTTTTCACTAGGGATTCAAATTTCGTTTAACCAATAATAGCATGTCCGGCAGCAATACCAAGAGGGGCAGCAAGTCCAATGGGAGCAGCAGCAATACCAATAGGGGCAGCAATTGCTGGAGCAGCGGCTATGGCAATTGGAGCTGGAGCAATACCAACAGCACCGATAATTCCTGAAGGCTTGGGTTCAGCAGAAGCCATCACGATCATGGCAACCACAACGAAAAAGAAAGAGAAGATTTTGTTGAACATTTTGATTGTTTAGTTATCTGAGAACAGACTTATGATGGCTAGAACAGTGGCGAACTATATATAGGGATGAAATTTTTATGCTTTTGAAATTCTGACGACATTCAGATCTGGTTTGCGAGAATAAGAATAGATAAAATAGGTGAGTGGCCTCTAGATGTCGGTTGATTTAGCGTTGGTTTCAAGGTGTGAAAAATCGTAACGGGTAGGTGAATATTGTGACAACTGAATGATAAACTTACGGGAGGATATTATGAATGGTTGTTAACATAAACGGTACAAGTTGATCAATTGAGTCCTATGAATAGATTTGAATATAATTGAAGTATTATTTGGGCTATACTTCCATAATTTCTGCTTCTTGTGATCAAAGTTTCGGCTAGATTTTGCCAGCAGTTATCAGGACAACATTTGAAGCTTGAAACTTTCAGAAAAAACTCTCGTTACTTTCTGAAAATATTTGTCATTTCGGCCCGTTCTCAGAAAATATTTATCGATGAAACGTAGAAAATTAAATGAGGCAGATTTCACGCCGAAAATTCCATCAGTCAACCGTCTGTTGATATTGAAATAAACTGTGCTCCAATGATAAAATCAAGCTTACAAAATTCAATAAAAGCCCGGAGCTGGAGCTTTTGAGCACTCGTTCTTTGGTGGAGCAATAAGACTATTTCCTCAAAATATCAAATAGAGCTAATATACAGGGTGTCCAAAAAATAACACGCGAAAGTGACACTGGAGATAGATTGGCATTAGGTCTATCAGATAGCATCAACATGACCTCAGTAAAAGTCCGCTGGTTTTCGAGTTAACTTAAGTTTGACTGACTACTGTGAAAAAAAAAATTTATCAGAATGAATTCACAAATAATCTCAAAAACTTGTCCATATCATGTTTTTTTTAAATTTCACAACACTACAATTTTTTTTTAATCAGAACCTTAGAAATTCTTATTTTGTCACCAGAGATGTGCCCTTCTTTTGAAAGGGCATGAAATGGACCAGTTTTTACGATTAATTGTCAATTCAGTCTGATATAATTTTTTTTCACATCAGTCATTCAAACTTAAGTTAACGTTTTAACTTCGGCATAAAATACAACAAGTTAGACATGTTTTGAAGGATTTTGTTCTAGTTCTCGGTGAAGTTATTACTTCATTGTTTAAATCAACTTTACATGATAAGGATAGCCTAGGTAAAAAAAACATGAGTTTGAAGTAATTTCTAGCAATTCTAGGCGATAAAAGACCGAAAACTAGAGTTTTTTAAAAAATACACAAAAGTGGTGATATCTCGAAAACCAGCGGACTTTTACTGCGGTCATGTTGATGCTATCTGATAGACCTAATGCCAATCTATCTTCAGTGTCATTTTCGCGTGGTATTTTTGGGACACCCTGTATAAATGCAGAATTTCAGCACAATCGGAATAATATTCTGGAAATTATTCGACAAATGAAATCTGTAAAAAATAAATAATTAAAAAAACTGAATTCTATGGACCTGATGATACGATCCTCTTGAAATCTTGCATGCACATTCAGTATGCCAATCTCGATTCACAAAATAAATTTCACCCGAATCGGATATCCTGTTATGGAAATGTAGAGATTCTTTTTTCAATATTCCAATTAGATCTTCTTTGGTTCAATTAACACCATGTTCACAAAATTTTGCATGAAATTTCAGTATATCAGACTTTATTCACAAAAAATTTTCACTCAAATCGGATATCCTGTTATGGAAATATAAAGTTTCTTCTGTTCAATATTCCAATTGAATTTTCCATGGTTCTGTTTACAATATGGCCACAAAATGTTGCATGAGGCTTAATATGAGCATCTTGCATGTGGCCTCAACATTTCATTTTGATGGGTTTCCTTTAGTCTGAGATATTGAGGAACAACAATTTTGAATGGCCATATTTTATGGAACACCCTGTACGATTTGACTGGTTAACGAACTCAACCGAACCATTTAGGAAGCGAGCTCAACTCTGAAAATTTCAGATCTCTAGGACAATCCCTTCGAAAGTTATTGTGCTAACGGCAGAACGGCCCCACGGATAGAATTGGATTTGATTACGAATTCGTGATCAAGGAGTTGAACCCTATCGTTTGAAACTATTTTCGGCTCAAAATTCGAAAATAACAAACATTTGGTCAAAACGATATAGCACTCGTTTAAGTAGAACATGCGCTAAAAAAAACCGATTTATTCTTAGTAATTGATAATAGTTTCTGGGAATATTATTTTTATATGCAATGTCATGGGTCACATAAAGTATTCACTCTACTGAAATATAAAAATATAAAATTTTATAGGTATTATCACAAAATATGTTTTGTGCAAAATACTAATGTATTTCAATCAAGAATACTCGATTTATAGTGCGGTTGACGGAAAAATCTTGTGATCAACTCGTTCATTGATCTACCGATCAATAATTCAATTGATGATAGTTTCTGGGAACTGTCAGTAATGACAAACTTTTTCAAAAAGTAACGGAATTTGCTTTTCTGAATGTCAAAAGAAGTTATTTTTGTGATGATATTTAGACGAAACAAGACGTCAAGTTAGATATTTACTGGTTCTCGTGAGATTTGAGAAATGCGGTGTTATTTATGTTCCTTTATTCACAAGGTAATTGTCATTAGTATTCACACAAATGCGTGTGCGTATTCTGCATTAATTTGGACGAAGAACTTCGATTTCGAGCAGGAAAATTTTGATACCTAGTGTAAAAGTATTTTCATATTCCTAATAAACAGGTAGGCAGATTATAAAAAACCCCGCCTAAAAACTATTATATTTTTCTCTTTTCAACTTCTATAACCCATCGTTTGTTAATATCTTATCCATACTAATATTATAAATGCGAAAGTAACTCTGTCTGTCTGTCTGCCTGTCTGTTACTCTTTCACGCCTAAACGGCTGAACGGATTTTGATGAAATTTGGTATGGTGATAGATGATAACCTAGAAATGGTCATAGGCTATAAATAACCACGCCATCGTTCCTAGGGGGTAGGCAGTAGGCAGATAACTAAATTGAGTTAGTGATTTTCAGTCGTTTTTGTTGGGACTTTTGCTCTTTCACGTCTAAACGACTGAACAGATTTTGATGGAATTTAGTAAGGAAATAGATGGTTACCTAAAACCGGATATAAGATCAAAATGATCACATCATCGTACTTAGGGGGTAGGAAGTAGGCAGAAAACTGAATTGAGTTAGTGATTTTTTTTTTGTTTTTGCTGGGAATTTTGCTCTATTATGCCTAAACGGCTGAACAGATTTTGATGAAATTTAGTTAGGTGATAGATAGTAACCTAGAAAAGGATATGGGCTATTAACATCCATGCTATCATACTTAAGGCGTAGGCAGAAAACTAATTAAGTTAGTGATTTCTAATCGTTTGTTTTAAAAGTTTACCTCATTCACGCCTTAACGTCTGAACGGATTTTCATAAGACTTGGTTAATATAAAGATGGATCCTAGGCACGGACACAGGCCACTTTTTACGGCGGGAAAATACTTCATTCCCGCGGAAATCTAGCGTGATCGTGTCGAGAAGCGCATGACGCCATAGCTACTGAAATGATTTTGATGTTTTTTTTTAATTGAGTGTTACTAAGACTTCAAGTTAGTATTTGATCACTTTTTTAACTTAGAGGGTCGGTAGGCGCCATAATTTAGGGAATTTAGGATAAAATTTTGATGCAACTGTCATTATTTAACAGTTTTACTTGGATCGAATTACCGTGCGAAGCCGGGGCGGGTCGCTAGTCAGTAAATAAAGGTTATTTCGAATGATACAGAGCGCAGATTTTTTATCTCGCCTTCGGCTCGTAGCCTAAACTTCACCTCGTGAATAATAGCTCATTATACTCTCGTTGCAAACTATAATATTCTATTAAGCTGGAACATTTTCGATCTTTTGTGTGAATTCAATGTAAGAATTATCGTAGTTCTGTAAAATATCGATAAAAATTAATACACAGTAAAGAATCGATATGATATTGTAAATGATAAATGAAAAGACTTCATTATGGTTTGATCATATTAAATGAATGAGGCCATTTTTCTAGCTGTTCGATATTTGTATAACGACAGTGCATCATAAAAATATGAGAAAATATTCCAGTAGAAGGGACTGATGAATATTGATGAATTTCCACCCATTAAGCCGTAAGAACTATGTGACGGTAATTATTCACCGTCAAAACAGACATTTGTCATTCACAGCTGCCATTGTTATTTATTACGTAATAATCGCTTCTATATCTTTTCATTCGTTGAGGATAAATAAGAACTGATCCCTCATTTGCATGAAAGTCTCTTATAAATATGAGATTTTTTCACAGCAAATATCAGATTGTTCATAGAAGAATCAATATCAACAACTAAAAATGTTCAAGACTATCCTTCTCTTCGTCTTCGTTGCCTTCATGGCTTTGGCTTCAGCTGCTCCAGAACCATCTGGTATAATTACTGCAGGAATTGCTCCAGGAGTTGTTGCTGTTCCTGCACTAGGCCTTGCTGGACACGGAGCTATTTGGGGATGAACTCATGTTTCTCCTGAAATTGCTTCTTAGTGTATATCTCTACTTATTCAAGTTATTTTAAACTGTAGCGATGTTCACGTCATTTTACATTGATAAAGAAGCTTTTGCCTATTACTGTGTTTCATTCATTAATATTCATCTGAATAGGGATGTTGACTATTTTTTGGAATTCATTTTATTTTGTGGATAAACCCTATACAAACACGAAAATATTACTTTTTTCTTAAAAATATAGTATTTGCCAATAAAAAACTACGTTGAAGAAAAGAGAATTAATTTTCCCGCGGAAACGGCACGTTATGATGATTACGTCAATAGTCGGTAGACATCATAGACTAACTAAATTTTTAGTTTGTCAGTTTGTCTATGGTAAACATACTTTGACTTCTGTCAAAGCGAACTGATTTTGCCTGACTCCTTGTGGAAAAGTTCAATTTAAGCCTTCAAAATGAATATGTCGGTCTATAAAAGCTGAATGAGGTGTTTCTTTTATTTGTAATAATAAATATGAGTTAAAAGTTTGCTACTTACAGAGACAATTCTACGTTTTTAAAAGCTCCACTGCACAAAAATATTTGTTTTCAGCAAAGAAACTTGCGACCATCAGGGAATCAATCTTCGTTAAGTTACTACTATTACCCTTGATGAATCCTATCTGCATTATAAAGAAAATTGTAGATTATCGTTCTTGTAACGAAATTGTAGATTATCGTTCTTGTAACGAATAATCGAACTATTCTGTTCTCTTTCAGCTTTCAACTTCTTGAGTTCGAAACATAGATATGATATTCTATATATTTACTATGGTTCAAGTCACAAAACTAGAGCACTAGAAAGAAAGGTATGCCAGACAGGCTGACTGGGTCCAACCATAGACTCGAAAATAACAGATGGTAATGTCAATTTCTCAGTTATTGTGCTCTATTGTTAGTTGCGTGCTTTTTTTGAAGAATAGTTAATAGAAAGTATTGATTTTTTATTCAAAACAATAAAGTTGGAGACTAGACAGGTAAGCATAAGCATTTATTCGATTACAGATTTCATTTCATTCGAATTGTTCTGTAATTTTCGAGTCTGTGGTTGGACCCAGCATGGCTGTCTGGTATACTCCCCTTTTCAGAGCCTTAACAAAACCGTGGGTTTCACAAAGCTTGATTGGGCAATCAAATCGTTCGTTTTGAAATAAGTCGATGGTTTATGTCAAAAATGAACTGAAAATTGCAGAGAAATGATGACATTTCAATAATCAAGGTGATTGGAGTTTTGTGGATCCGGCCTATGAATGTATTTTGTTGATCTGAGCACCGAACATTCGAATTTGCAATGACAATACGGCATAGTGACGTCAATTACCTCTGATTGGCGTTCGCAGTCACGTGATAGTTGATAATAAATAACATAATTTGAATCAGCTTTATTTAATTCAACTAGGATAATAAGATCACTAAAATGGTTTTTTAGGATTGCAAAAATTTCCTTCTATGAGGAAAACCTCATGAGTCAACATCCCTATTATTGATATATTCAGCTCTTTCCATAAAGTCGGCAAAAAAGTTCACTTTTGTTTTCTACTTATAATTTCCAGAATAATTTTTACGTAACAATCTTTCTTTGAAAATGAAAGTGAACTATAGAAAAATTCAATAAAAGCCCTGAGCAGAAGCTTTTGAACTCTCGTTCTTTGGAGCAATAAGACTAGCACCTCAAAATTTTATATGGGTTTTGAGATTGATACCGAATATATAAATGCAAAATCTCAGCACAATCGGAATTATAACAAAAATTGAAATCTATGGTTCAGATGATGCAATCCTCTTGAAATTCTGCATGAACAATCAGTATAGTCCGTTCACGAAAGGTTGAGCCGTCGGTTGGCCATGGAAATTTGGCATATTCCACTGTGTATATTAAAATTTAGGTTATGTTCTTGTCAGATGGATACGCATTGTTGTCAATATTGCATAGAGTTGTCTGATAACTAGCAATCTCGTCGAACGAGGCCGGTTACATTCGGCAACGTTGACTTTATTTTACGTTATGACAGCAAATACTGCCAACTTCAGATAAATAAAAAAACGCCTACTATGTGCTCAACCTTTCGTGAACGGACTATATATCATTTTTAATTCACAAAAGAAACTTCAGTCGAAATGGTTATCCTGTTATGAAAATAAAGAGATTATTTTTTTCAATATTCAAATTGAATTTTCTATGGTTTTGTTGACATTATGGTCACAGCGTTTTGCATGAAGATTCAGTATAGCAGTCTTTATCAACAAAACAATTTCACTTGAATCGGATATCCTGTGGAAATGTAAAGACTTTTCTTTTCAATATTCCAATTTAATTTTTTATGTTTCTGTTAACACTATATCCACAAAGTTCTGCATGAACATCCAGTGTATCAGTCTCTACTTATAAAACAAATTTCATTCGAATCGGATATTTTTTTGGAATTAAAAAGTTTCTTCTATTCAATATTCTCATTGAGTTTTCTATGGTTCTGTTTACACTATGGCCACAAAATTTTGCATGAAGCTTATTATTACCATCTTGCATATGGCCGCAACATTTCATTTCGATGGGTTTCGTTTTGTATCAGATATTGAGGAACAAAAATTTTGAATTGCTATATTTTGTGGATTACCCTGTACGATTTGGCTGGTTAACGAACTCAACCGAGCCATTTGGGACCCGAACTCATCCTGAAAATTTCAAGTCTGTAGGGAAATGCCTTCGAAAGTTATTATACGTACAGAATTAAATTCAACCACGAATTCGTCATCAGGGAGTCTAACTAATCCTATCGTTTGAGACCATTTTCGGCTCAAAAAGTGAAATTCTATAAAATTCTAAGAAAAAGCTTTTTTATTATCAAATTTTCAGTCAATATGAAAAATTTCAAATCGAAATACGTGATTTTTTTATGTTCATGTAGGCGATATCCTGTAATGTTCAGAGAACAGCGTGGGAACCAAGGGAAAGAAGGTGGAAATTGGTGTTTTCTTTTTGAATTTCTGGAGGTTATATATGCCTCGGGGAATACCTCCCTAGGCAACCTGTTCCCGAGCGTAGCTGTTTGTTGGATGAACGAACATTAACCCCTTTTTGAGAGCAAACTTCTCCAGAATGAGATGTTGCTATGGTGTTATATCTCAGATTTTAAGATCTTAATAATGAAGTAGAACAATAATTGAACCAGAATGAACTGATACCACACATGCGATAAGAATCTCTTCTTAGAAGTTTGAACTTCTACAAATATCTCGATAAAATAGTCTCGATAGGCTTCGACTCGAATTCGTGCTCAAATTCAATTCTGTCCGTTAGCACAATAACTTTCGAAGGAGTTGTCCTAGAAACTTGAAATTTTCAGGGTGAGTTCGGTCCCCAAATGGGTCGGTTAGATTTTTTAACCAGCCAAATCGTACAGGTTGTTCAATAAAATATGGCCATTCAAAATGTTTGTTCCTCAATATCTCAGACAAAACGAAACCCATCGAAATGAAATGTTGCGGCCACATTCAAGATAATCATAATGAGCCTCATGCAAAATTATGTGGCCATAGTGTAAACAGAACCATAGAAAATTCAATTGGAATATTGGAAAGAAGAAACTTCATATTTCCATAATAAGATATTCAATTCGATAGAAATTTTTTTCATGAATGAAGATTGATACACTGAATGTTCATGCTAGATTTTGTGGCCATAATATCAACAGAACCATAGAAAATTCCGTTGGAATATTGAAATGAAGAATCTTTATATTTCCATCACAGGATATCTGATTTGAGTGAACTTTTCTTGTGAATGAAGACTGATATTCCGAATTTTCATGCAAAATTTTGTGGCCATAGTATTAACAAAACCATGTCTGTGTCTTCTGTAAATTATGAAATGATTCCATTTTTATGTATAAAATCACTTTTTTTTAATTTTTTCGGATTGCTTATGTATCACAATTCACAACAGACTTCACATCAACATTATTATCGTTTCAAAATTTAAGAGACTCATTTCAACCACCAATAGAAATCGGTTATGATTTTCTATACTGATGGACAAAATTAGCGCATCACCTAAAATTTCGTTAAACTTTAACAATTGATCTTCCCAATCTTTAGTCGGATTTCAACGTTTTTTTCTTTCAATAGTAGTCGTGCTATTGTCGAATTCCTTCCATTAAACAGAAATCCAAAAAATAAAATCTTCATGTTGTACAGGGCGTTTAAATAATGTCATGTTTTATAGTCAAATTTTAACGTCTTCTGTGGGCAATGCCAGGTTGCTGAGGCATATAAAAACAATAAAGCGTTGTAGCCTAGTATCTCTTTAGTATTTTGTTTTTAAAAAAACTAATTTATCTTGAAGTCGTCCAGAGATATTCAACTTTTTATCAACTCTTTTATTTTGTGCATTAGCCATGAATATCTTCGCAACCATTTGTCCGATTTGAATATTTTTTTAGTTGTAGCTCTTTTATTGGCGAATATCATACTACAATGAGATGGTCAAAAAAAGAAATGCATCATGCTGTACAGGGCGTTTAAATTTTCGGTTTTTTTTCATTACAGTTTGACGCCTTCTGTGGGCAATACCAGATATATGAGGATTCTAAAAACTATACAGTTAGTTGTTATAAAAATGTGAATAAGTTAAATTGCTCTTTCAAAAAGCAAAATACTCAGGATAAATTAGGCTACATAACTGTATAGTTGGTATAGTATAGTAGAGAAGCCTCAGGTATCTGGTATTACCAGCAGAAGGCGTCAAACTGTAATGAAAATAACCTGAATATTCAAACGCCCTGTACAGCATGATGCATTTCTTTTTTTGAACGTCTCATTGTAGTATGATATTCGCCAAAAGAGCTACAACTAATAAAAAACATTCAAATCGGACAAATGGTTGCGAAGATATTCATTGCTAATGCATAAAATACAAGAGTTGATAAAATGTTGAATATCTCTGGACGATTTCAAATAAATTATAAAAAAAATACTCAAGAGACACTAGGCTACAACGCTTTATTGTTTTTATATACCTCAGCAATCTGGCATTGCCCACAGAAGAAGTTAAAATTTGACTATAAAACATGACATTATTTAAACGCCCTGTACAACATGAAGATTTTATTTTTTGAACTTCTGTTTAATGGAGGGAATTCGACAATAACACAGCTACTATTGAAAGAGAAAAACGTTGAAATCCGACTAAATATTGGGAAGATATCAATTGTTAAAGTTTAACGAAACTTTAGGTGGTGCGCTAATTTTGTCCATCAGTATATTTGGCGCTGCATCACTTCCAAACGATGCAAAATCAGTTTCTTATGGTCGATTCAATGTGAAGTGATTCTTCAGTAGATCAGTCAAATTGAAGAGCCTCACTGAGATGCTTTTGGTGTTAAGTTCATTCATAGGTATGTAAATAAAAACCCATAAGAAGGAGATGATGAAATTAACAGCAACTCCCTATCATACGAGTATTGAAGCCATTATTTTTTCTTCCAACAGATATATCATTCAATTATATAATAACCCTTCCATTTTTTTCATTAACCATATTCAAACCAAGCCCTATTAGCATTTTATTTTTATATATAAACAATGGTGTTCTGTATCAGCTTCATCAGATTGTTCCTAGAAGAATCAACACAAACAACTCAAAATGTTCAAGGCTATCCTTCTCTTCGTCTTCGTTGCTTTGTTGGCTTTGGCATCAGCTGAACCTGAACCATCTGGTGTTCTTGGTGCTGGACTCATTGCTCCTGGTATTGCTGTCGCTGCTCCAGTCGGGCTAGCTGGACATGGTGCCATTTGGGGATGAAGAATCATCATAAAAATGCTTCAGGAATGTATTTCTCTGCTTATTGACCATCGTTTATATTGTAGGGATTTACATAATATTAGTTGACACTAATAAATGGTATTATAATTATTTATGACTTTTGAATATTTTGCACCAGTTCATACAAATTTTGCCATAAGTTATTCGTTGATCGATGAGCAGAAGCTCATATCCGTACCTCTCCTTAACTTGCTGAAAGTGGAACTAAAAGTGAACAAATACCACTTGTTCAATCAGAAACATGTTGAAGCAGAAAGTTTTCAATGACTGTAGTGATTCTTGATAATTGCCGAGAATAGTTTGCAATCGTCACTTTTTCATCAGTTGGGTTTTTAATCCTTCGTTAAGTAAGCCTTCGTCAGAATTTTTAATCCTAGATTCACTTTTTCTCTTGCACCGACGTCCAAATTCCCCAGATTGAAATCAATCTATGATTCTGGTTATTTTCTTGTGAAATAAGGAATGAATTGGTATTTCTGTGTTCTTTTTGAACTATTTCCCTTTTCTGTGGACCCAACTTGTTATAATTGATGTTGTTGCTTCGTACTACATGATATAAGAAAAAAAATCATGGTTTGGTATTTAACAGTTCTACAGTAAGTTAGCTACGCCCTCGAATTAGTAAATGATGAAATTTTGGTGACGATCCGAGAGAATTCGATTTTTGGCAAAATTTTCATACGTATGGCGATTTTTGGCTAAAAAGTTTTCGACTTTTATCGCCGACATAATTACACACCCATACTAATTCGAGGGCGTAGATTAATACCATCATGACAAAGTCTCTGTATCTCATTTATTCTTTGAGTAATGATCCTTGAAAAATCGAAAAAATTTGATCTTTGCGAAAAAAAAACAGAAAATCTATTCTGAACATATTTGTGTTCAAAATGTATTCTGTGAACGCATATTTCATCTTGACAGGCGACATACGTTGAATGTCGTTGCATTTTGGTTTGTTGTAATTGCATTTGACGTCTACTTGACAATCAATATTCACCAACAATACCAGATATCCTTGACTACCGACTTGCTATAGCCAAATTTATTTCAATTTTGGCTTGGTTGGAGAAAAAATAGTATACCTATATTATACGGACTAAAAGTGTCTATTTTTTACTCCTTATAATATAATATACTATTTTCCGTGACGGGAAAAAATGTGACATTTTATATCTCTTGACAGGTCACAAAATATGACTTTTTACGAAATTACTTTTTCCCTGTCAAAAAATTGAGTGTCTATGTACCCGGGAAAAAAGTACTCACTTTTTTCCCATGAGCAAAAGAGTAATTTTGTGAAAGGTTATATTTTTTCACTTCAAATGGTCGTTTTTCCTGTGACAGAAAAAAATAGTGTATTATACACGGAAAAAATATTAGATTTCAGCTCTTGACAACATGAGCTCGAGCTAAAATCTAATACTTTTTCCATTGTATAATAAATAACTATTATTATCTGTTCATTTAGGTACTTCTATCAACTTCATTGTGAATTATCTTGAAAAGTAGGATGAAAATTTCATACGGCTTATAGCAGGTTACATATTACGCAAGAGGATATTGTAGAAAAATTATTAATTTTACTATCTAGTGCCACATTGTAGAATAATATATGAATTAATTACCTGGAGCTTATCACTGAAACTCTTTACGCAATCGTGTTGAAAATTACTTTTTGGGGGTGGATTGTTTCTTCATTGCTAAAATTATTTTTAATTTTTCTTCTATAATTTCCTGATCGTGTTGATATTTGTAGAAATCAATTATCAGATACTATGAGGACTAAAATAAAATTAATCTCAAGGGACAATAATCCCTATTATAAATCTTTGGGTACGACACAGTTCACTGAGGAATTCATATTGGAAATTTCAGTTTCGGTAGAACTAATTTCAGTAATCTTCCATTGAATAGAAATAGTGAACGTATGTAAAACGAATTTCTCTGTATAACGAATTTCGTTCAAGACAATATCTTTTTAATTTGTTTCATATTTCAGTTTTACTGTTAGGCAACAATTTTTTCTAGACCAATTTGGTCCGGACAAATTAGTGCAAAGATTCTCGCAGGAGCACTTCACCTTAATCAAACATTTATTAATTATTTATGTTTCAGAGACTGGGAGTGAAAACCTATAAAGTTTCTGAGAAATGCAATTGCTTGTTTCGATAAGGGACACTATAAAAAAAAAACCTTCGTATAACGAAATTTCTGTATAACGAAATTTTTTACGGATTTAGCGATTTCGTCATGAGGAAGTTCCACTGTAATATCTACTTATGAAAAATAAGGCGATAACCTGCCTACATTTGAGCGAATAAACAAAAAAAAAGTACTAAAAATCTTAAATAAAGATTTATTCATGACAAATCTGGTGATTATCCCCCGTGCAGAGAAAAATCATCATTATTTTATGGAAATGAATATCTTCATCCCAAAAGGACTCCTCCGTGTCCTCCTGCTAGGCCAAGGGGAGCAGCTGCGATAACTCCTGGTGCAACCAGACCAGCTCCAAGGATACCAGATGGTTCAGGTTCAGCTGATGCCAAAGCCATCAAGGCAACGAAGACGAAGAGGAGGATAGTCTTGAACATTTTGAGTTGTTGTTGTTGATTCTTCTAGAAACAATCTGATGAAGTGGCTTCAAGCATGCTATACTTTTATACTTGAGGAAATGCTAATCAAATGACATAAAAAAAACTTGATTGAAACAGCTCAAATTGTATATTTTTCAAGTTTATTATATTCTGTATGAGTGAAAATTTCATGAATTTGCATCATTTTCTCATTCAACGGTCACTTTTCTCACAGCGTGGTAAATGTCCAAGATGAAGTCGTCTGCATCTATCAAGTTCTATAACTTTATAAAAAGTAACCGTTTAGAGAAAAAATGATGAAAATTGAAGACAAAAGGTTTTTCATCAGCATATCTCCGCATCTTAAGTATAATCTGCAGAAATCAGTCATTTCCCAGATACAATTATATTTTCTTGATTTTTCATTCGATAATTATATTCGAGGGAATGGTGTATATTTGAACGAGTACATGAGATGAATCAATTAAATTGATTAATTTTAAGCATTTACTTCCACATTCGAGGATTATTCATTGATGTTTTTCTTAGGATCTATCTAAATTAAAATATTCATTTTCTTCCAATGGTATTTCCATTTGAAAATTTCTCTTGGTAATTTCTACCAATTGAAATTAATATTGTGGTTTGGTTTATTTTTTCCTTGCTGTAGCTGAGCTATTCATAATTTGATATAATTCGCGTTTTTTAAATTGTTTATGATGTTTATAGAGTGATTTTTCGGATAACAAAATTTCAAATGAAAATCCTCAAATGGTTAATGGTGAACTACATACAGGCCCCGTATTCTCGACAGGTGATCTTTCAATGCGTATAAGAACTTCATTGCGCAGTGTGCATTTTTGCAGGTAAAAGAGGGACTCGCGCAATGAAGCTCGTATACTCATTGGAAGATAACTTGTCGAGAATACGGGGCCAGGTTCGGAAATTCCCTTCGTAAATATACGATATTTAAAGCATTATCATCAAAAAAATCGAACCCTCGAATTTTGGTCGTTTTGTGGTCCTTGCATTATGGAATTAGTTGTCTGTGGGGATTGTTTCGTTCCAAATCGTTGACCCTGGTCTGGTCAAAACATATTTTCGTATCTCCGATATGATGGCCTAGGATTGATAATTTTTCACATATTATATTTTTTTATCTAACTCTTCATAGGAAAAATCACAACTTTCAATTCCATAAGTAAATACTGGGTTTTCCACTGAGAGGTGTCATTTTGAATAGCCCGCTATTTCGGTAGATGTCACGTTTGAAGCTGTCATTTTTTGACATTTGACAAGTAGAAACTATGCCATTGATAAAAATGGAACGATACACGCTTCAAGAACGCATCGAAATCATTAAAATTCACTGTAAAAATGGTGAAAGTTTGGCAGAGACGGTTCGTAAAACTCGAGCTGTAGAGACAAGCTAGTGATGTGAAGAATTAAACCCGTGCACGTCGCTCAAGAACATTTCTGCTGTAGCCGAAATTGTTGAACAAAACCCAGGTTTGTCTATTACTCGTCGCTATTTAGTATTAGGCATTCCACAAACGTCATTACACTGTAATTTCCATAAAGATTTGGGTCTTAAGGCTTATAAAGTTCAGTTAACAAAAGAACTCAAGCCGACTCATCATCAACAACGTCGTGTCCTTGCTGATTGGGTCGTTGAAATGCATTGGCGCATCTCGTGATTTAAAATCTTCCGATTTCTACCTTTGGGGCCACGTGAACGAGAAGGTCTACGCCAATAGCCCCAGAGTCGATTCAAGACCTCAAAGATGGAATTCGTGAGGCTATCGAGGACATAGCGCAGCCAACAGCCACTTTGCTATTTGGTTATGGAAAATTTCATTGAAGGGATATGGTTCTATAAGGGTGGTCGTTGTGGTCATTTGCCTAATGTTATTTTCCACTATTAACGGCATAGCTTCTTCTTCACAATGAAATAAACATCCGATCATATATATTGAAAAATGGCATTTTTCTTTGAATATCAAAATAACACCTCTTATTGGGAAAACCTTCACCTTGGAAAATACGACTATACCACTTGAAATATATCTAATATATTATATGACTTTTTTTATAATAACTGTTAGTTTCATTCAAAAATCAACATTTTGAATAAGAAAATTGGGACCATAAAAGAATTTTTGACAGCACTGCATTTCTTTGAAAAGTGTTGTTATTCGAGTTCCTAGCACAAGCAGCAGAGGATATTATGGCCCAGGTTCTGTGAATATTGACTTATGATTCTAAAAAAAAGATTCACTTGACGACGAGATAAGATTATCGAGAATGGACCACCACAATGTGCCTTTTTTCACCTTTTATTAAGTACGACAAATTTAGACCATCCTATGTATTATAAGTAGATAAATCCAGCGACATACTCGTATAATGTTGAGAATACTAATGCATTTTACAAAACGTGTTTCAGGACGTTCTATATTAAATTGTGGAAAATTTTTATTTCCTGTTCGAAATATGATGCAAATATCTGTAAGTTTTGCTCAGTCCCATATAAAATAAAAATCGAACGAGAATTTTTATCACACATTTCTATATTGTTTCGGTTATATGCAAATGAATTATTATTTTACATATACAACAATTGTCGGTAACGAAAAAAACAACCTTTCCATTTCTATATAAAAGTGGAGCTTTTCTTTATGGCTTCATCAGATTGTTCATAGAAGAATCAACAACAACAACTCAAAATGTTCAAGACTATCCTACTATTCGTATTCGTAGCCCTCATGGCTCTTGCCTCAGCTGAACCAGAACCATCAGGTATTCTTGGAGCCGGTATTATAACTCCTGGAGTAATTGCTGCCCCTGGAATCATCGCCGCCCCTGGAATTGGTATTGGAGCCCATGGAGCAATCTTGGGATGAACTTATTGATATACAAGGAAATGCTTCAGGGATGTTACCATACTTGTAGTGTTTTATATGGCGATTCTTATTTTTATGAATAAATAGTATATCAATATTCTGAATTTCTTATGGATTATACTCCGATATCATATAAATATCCTCTTAGAATTTTATTTCGATCTTTAGCATAACTACACTATTTTTAGAAACGCCTGAATGTATTGATCAAATATAGATGAAATTCGAAATCACCTTTGGTATCTGCACCACAAAAGAAATGATCTTCATTTCGACTCATTCGAATTTTAAATATTATGTATATTCCTTTCGAGCTTAGTTCTTTTCTCCGACTTTATGCACATCTCAAGTCAACATCGACTTATACTAAATACCGTCAACAGAATAAAAAACTATTAGTCCTTTTTCGAGAAACAACATATGGTGAATCACCCTGTCTGTACAAGGGAGCCAGAATTTGCATTGCCTCTGTAGTCAGATGACACTGCGGCAACTGAGGACAATTTAGAGCTATAAACAATTCTTCACACAGTTTGCGCAGAACAAAAAGCTAGTTTTAGTATGGGTACCACCCCACAAGAACATTGAGGGACATGAGAAAGTTGACGTTCTAGCTAAAAGAGCTAACACTCTCTTTTCCCGAACTATTAACCTCATGTTGGGTATCAACAGGATGAAGGGCGATCAATGAGAAAAAAGGGAAGCACTTCAACTGGATCAACACACCAGAGAAAATGCAAGCAAAGAGACTGCTTGCACCCTCAAAAAAGAGGGCTCAATAGGCCCTATCGTTCTCAAAAAATTAGTAAAGGCTATATCAGTTCCAGTTGTTTACCGTGTGATTTCTTATTTCATCATTAAGACACATCTTTTTAATTCTTCATTCCTAACAATAGCTGATTTTTTGTAGAAGATATAGTGTTATAATGCCCGACCGCATCAACCTCATGTGGCTAATATTGCCAGGAGTATTTAGCAGAGGTTGATATCCAAGAACTCAACTGACGGGCTCTAAGCCCAGATTTAAACCCAATTGGACATGTTTGGATGCTCTAGGGAGGAAATTTCGATCTCGCGTAACAACTCCTGAAAATTTGCAGCACCTCAGTGATGCTCTAATTGATTTAAAACCTTATTATGTTTTAGACTTGGTTTTCAGTTTTTTTCCATTAGGTTAGAATTTTATGTTGAATTTGTTGAAATAATGTTGTAGCCTTAGCGAAATATAATGTTTTACTGAAAACCCTGTATCTTTAACAAAAATTGAATTGTGGACATGTATAAGGAATTAAATTGTCAAGAGAAGATGTTTCTTGATGATGAAATGAGAAATCACACGGTATAACAACTGGAACACACCAGAGGTGGTTCTAAATTCAGGGTAAAAAAACAGATTTCTTTTTACACTGTATGAAAAGACGTACGACGGGATTTCTTGAAATTCAAAACTAATAATTGATTAAGAGTAAACATACCTACAATTGAAAAAACATCAATCGAATCCGATTTGAAATATAATATTTATGAATCAACAAACTTCATTGATTTTTAGAGTGGATCGATTATTTTGCCGGTGAGTGTATTATGCCTTCTCAATAGGCGTTTTCGGAAACTTACTCAGGGTTACTAACTCGATCCATCGGGTCACGTGACGGATCTACTCGGGTCACGGACCCGGGTTCTGTGTATACGAACACATCAAGGATTTGAAGTGACAGTCGCATCAATAACATAACCAAACAAATTTATGAATTTATTTTTTCGATCCCAGTCTATTCTCGGATTGTCTCTAGCTATGCTTGCATTTATTGGCTTCTGTTGAATATTTCTTATAATTTCTGGTGTGCCCTTCCATGTTTAATAACATTTTTGACTGCCTATGTGAGAGAAGTAGAGAATTTATTTTTCCAGTTCCAATTTATTTACTTATTTTTCTAGCTTTGCTTGGATTTATTGGCTTCTGTAAAATCTTTCTTATAATTTCTGGTGTGCCCTCACATGTTCAATGTTATCTTCGAGTACCTATATTAAAGAAGTAAAGAAGGCTTTAGCTTTTATGCAGAAAGATCTGCATACAAAGTTATGAAGAAGTTGTTGCACATTATTTTCTCGGCTCAAGGAACCACTCATTTTACAATGAGCCAAATTCTCCTCTCTTTCATTAATTTTTAGGAATAGAAAATATGAAATTACTAAGAAAGGAATGGAAGCCTTATTTCCGCTTTTTTCAAATACAAAATTGAACTTCAGTGCGCATGCGGTGACTCTAGAACCCTACTCTCGAGTAGGGTTACGATTAATCAACCTGGGTCAGTGATCGAGTTAATAGCCCCGTACCTTCCGAACACGGGTTGGATGTTCGGGTTAGGTAAAAGAACGCCAAGGTTAGGGATCGAGTTAACCCGAGTAAGTATCCGAAAACACCTAGTCACCTAATGTATCCTAGACCCTGCTGCGTGGCACGACACTAAGGTCAGCCGACATAAGAGCGAAGGCATATCTAGAAAAATAATCAACTTTGCGTAGGGACAAACACAAATCGTTGTTTACCACTTTGAAATTACCATAGTACTGTGAAACGTGGGCCACTGTGAATGAAAATAGGAATAATGAAAAAATATATTTCATTTATCGTTTTCAATGAACACAAGTCGCAAATAACGAACTACTCTATCTAATGATTCCAATAGATACACCTAAAGAACCAATTGGCCGATTTGACGAAAAAATTTGGTACAGATCTATAAAAGGACAGCCTACAACTATGAGCATATTTCTAGCTTTGTGATTATACTTTCCATGGCTCGATATTCAAGTAGTCGATCTGAGTTCCGTGAGAATACGAAGAACTCTCAAATTTATGATTCAATTCACGTAAAGTTTAATCATCTTTTACCACTTGTTCAAGAAACAGGTTCTTATCGATAAGAACAATTTAATTCAGTGTTTCAATGAAGGAAAGTATTCCTATTACATTTAAAAAAGTTATATGAAGAAATGCAAATGAAACAAATTTCCCGTTGAGTGACAGTATAAATAGAGCAGAAAGAAAACCAGAAATCATAATAACTTCTGCTCCGTACGAAGTAAAAACCTCATCACCATGTTCAACAAAGTACTAGTTCTTGCTCTATTCGTAGTGTTCGCTTTGGCATCAGTTCATGCCAGCGTTATTGGAATTGGTGTACCAGCCGTTGGTGTAGCTGGTGTCGGTGTTGGTGTTCCTGTTGGTGTAGCTGGTGTTGGTGTTGGAGTCCCAGCTGTAGGACTAGTAGGAGGCCATGGTGGAGTTCTCCTTGGTTGAGAATGCATCCGCATGGATGAGAAATATTTTCCACTAAGCACCCTCATTACGATTACCACCTAATAAAAATTCTGCAGAGACTATTTATTTGTTTTATTTCCACTGATCAAACTTCGAGATTATTTTCTTGTGAATACAAATCTATACTATGAATTTTCAGGAAGGTTTAAGTTTCGAACGAAATTCTTGAATGAAACTAATAGCTAACAGAGTATTGGAATTCGAATTTTTGCTTTCCTTGTAGAAAAAATCATGCAAGAGCATCATTTAGTAGATTATAAAATATATATGCGCTCTACATCGTTTCACGTCTTGCGGTTGCCAATCTCCATCTCTTTCTATTCTCCTAATATCCATAACAAATAAAAATCTGACTCGAAAAACCAAAAATAAAACAATAAATATCGCCTCTCTGATTTTATCTACACGTCAACTTAGAAATAATTAAATGAGTTTCTACTAGATAATCAATACCCACCAAATTTTATGAAAAGAACAATTATAATTAATTAGAAGGAAAAATATTTAATCAAAATTCTAATGATGATCAGGTACAAAAAGAGAACTGTCAAGAACAACCAAATTTGTTGAACGTCATTCCTTATATTCCAGGCCTTTCAGAAAAATATAGAAAAATTGGTTTCAAATTCAACCTAAAAACTGTTTTCAAAACACAAAATGATTTGAGATGCATTCTAATCAGAACGAAACTAATTAATAAGACACAAAATTTAACAAATTGTGTTCACATCATTCCCTGTATGTGTGGAAAATCTCATACAGGAGACACGTCAAGACCTTTAGCCAAAACCCAAAACAATTATTTTTTTTTAATATTTCAGAGGTCTGAACGAAATATTTAATGACTGTAGTAACGAAACCCTTTGATATTTTACAATTCTGTTTTCATATTCATGATTGATAATTAAAGAAGTACAATTGAACCGAATTTCATCCATTTCGGGGAGAATTTTTTCAACGCTGTAGACATGTGAAAAAAACTTCGATTTAAAAAAAACTTTTCACAGAAATTTTAAGGAAATTGTGTTCATTCGAAAAATAAAATTCAATTTGCTCGGAATCGGGATATATTGTATGAGACAAAAATGATTCTCCATTACACGAATATATATGTTCGTCCAGTTTATGATGATACACCCTGTATATGAAAGAGGAATACCATCTCATCTTCTTCCATAAATCTCTCGTTTATAATAACGACAAGCTGAATTTCATTTTCATTATGGATATCATTCAAGAATGAATATATCAAAATAAAATATTTTCGATGAATTAATGTGAAATGATTGAATGAATTCACAGAAAAACCACTAATTATAGAGCATGATGGAGTGGTACTCTGGGCTTCCATTAATATTTATCATATCTGGGAAAAACAGATGAAGAAAAGCAAAAATAAAATGTCATCATCCAGTGATTAGGGTATAAATAGGGCAGAACTCAGTACTTGTTTAACAAGATGATCAGAAAAATCAAAAGCATTGCCATTATTGTGATTCTAGCACTAGGTTATGCTAGTGCCAGTCATATCCTTGTCACTCAACGATCTCTACCAGCAGCTGGTAATGGTGGATTTCTCAGATTTGGATGAAAACTTCAGCACCTGCCCAAAGGGATATCTTACGACTAGTTGATGTCGAAGTACTTCTGATTCAATTAATACATCTAAGATGAATTTTATAACATTTTATGAGGTCTTTTATTGAATAAATCACCTTCATTGTTACAACGAGTTTAATTGTTATAACATTATTCTTCAAAATAGGTACCGGGTTTTTCACTATAATTTGACCCCCCCTTTAACTTTGTTACTAAAGGATATACAAAAAAATGTTGCGTATAAAAGTTTCACGAAATCAACTGAGGTTTTTTGATATGAGTCCATAAACTGAAATATATACAGGGTGGCCAACATATTGATGGCAATTTATTTTTTCAAATGGAACAACCTGTATATTTTTCCATATTTTGTTAGCTCTTTTTCCCCTGATTTCGAATATGTAACATATGTTGGTCTATCTTTTTTATTCTGAGCACCACAGAGTTTCAAATTTCAATAACCATCTGGCATTAGCGTTTTGGAAGTTCGTGAATATTTAAGTGGCCAATTTGATCTTTGGATTGGTAATGGTGCACCCATTTTATGGCCACCAAATATTCCCGATTTAACACCGTTGGACACGTTTTCATTGCCGTTCCTGAAAGAAAAAATTTACTTCAGCAATAATGACAATCAGTGAAAGCGGAGAATAATATTAATGATATAAAATCAACCAATATTAAACCATAATTCGAAACTAATCCCGTCAACGCACAAAAAATAATGTTAATATTATAATGATAAGAAACAAATTTTGAAGCTTCAATTTCTGACTTGAATCAGAGACATAATAATGCTATAAAAAATAGTCTAAACATCTTGAGACAACTATATGAACTATGTGTATTGAATGAATGTGGTCATTTTGAGCAATTTATTTAGTTGATGTTATTTTTACCATACTACCATAGTTTATCATTTTTCATTGGTTAAGTAATTGTTGAGTATTCATTCTAAAATAATACTTTTAAGTAGATTGTTTGGATATAAAGTATTTCGTAGGTATTTCACATATTTTTAATTCGGTGTCATCATTTCAAAACTTTGAAACTCTGAAAATTGAAGAGACACATCCACATACGCATTTATATTCGAGATCAGGAGGAAATAGCCTATCAAAAAAGCATGAATATACAGGACAGGGTGTCCCATTTGAGAAAATAGTTGCATTCAATGTTGTTCACCCTGTATATCTTTCCATTGACGTTATTATAACTCCAAAAAATGAGCATTTTCAGTAAACGCACTCTGCCACTTGTAAAATGATAACAGATCTTGGCAGGTGGTTTTGAAATTTGAAACTCTGTGGTTCTCAGAATAAAAGAAATAGACCAACATATAATTATGATTTCCGTCTCTTAAAGTCTGTTTTTAAAAAGATTTATTTCTTTCCAAAATATCAATTACAACTTAACAGATAAAGAATTGATAAATTTAACAGATTAAGATTTGGAGTGAGTCTAATGGAAGTTACTTCCTAACTGAACTAAATCTAATGTCCACTCTCAAAAGAAAGCTAAAAGTGCATAATTGCATGTCGACACTTTCGAGTACAATTCCTGGGATGGACCGAGGTGTTGGCTGTTGACGTCTACAATTCCTAGAGAAGATGATCTCATAACTCTTCCCCGCTTAGTTTAGATAACGTCCTCGTTATCGCTTTCTTTCCTGGTGTTGTCTTCAAGGTCTATGCGGATGATCTTCCTGGGACTGAAGAGAACTTCGGAAATTCTTGCTCTGTTCTTTATAATTAGAATTATTCCGGTGATAATGCAACAAAGCAAAATACCACTTGTCGTTATGTGGATTATTTGAGATGTCGGTTGCAAATACAGGGGCTGGTCTTGAAGTTTTTCAGCTTCTTGGAGAATTGAAGTTGGTTCTGATAAATGTTTCAATTGAAGATCTACCTTGTAGTTGTAGTTCAATGGGAGATTTGAAATTTTTCCAGTGTAAATTTCAAAAATTGGTACTGTATTGTCAAATATTGAATTTTCGATGATAATTTTGCAATCGGAATTCAACAGGTTTGTTCCTTGGATAGATTTATTCGTAATAATTCCATGACAATCTTCAAGTGTTGTCTGTGGATTCTTGAACAGTGTAAGAAGCTGTTTATTCTTCAGAATGTGAATTATCTTGTAGTTATTTTCTATTAAAACAGTTTGGCACCGGTCTGGTGATGCTAGGGTACAAGTTTCTTTGACTGGTTGTTGGTGACATAGAACCATGGAACTGCCTAATCTGGAGTCGCATACTTCATCGGTCCAATACTCTTCATTCTTGATTTTGATTAAATACTTCTTTGGAGGTATTACAGCTATATCTTGGTTATTAGGTAAAGGGTACACTCTGGAGTAGTTTGCAATCAAGGTTTTGAGGATAGGAATTTTAAGGAGGAATGTAATGGTTTCATCAGTTCCTATGACAGAAATTTTCGCAAATTCTATTATTTTATACAGGTGAACTTGATCAATTGGTGATAATTGCTGTGGTTTATAAATTCTTTCCAAATAAGTAACGATTAATTGAAGTTCTTGAAGTTTTATAATTTCTAAATTTGGTATTTCTTTCATTGCGAAACTAAGTGTTCTTTCAATCATTAGTAAAGTATTTAATAGTTCTTCTGATTGTAGTATCTGGTATTCGATAATGATTCTAAATTCCTCAGTTGATTTGATATTTTCAAAAAGTATTTTTGTATGAAAAATGTTATTGTTCAACAGAGCTAAGTCTTCAGAATATCTCTGCGTTAAATGGTTAGCGAATGAAGTTAATTTATTTATTCTTTCAATTTCAGAATTTTTGTTTCGATGAAGGCTCTCTAAGTTTTCGTTAATGGTCTTGAGGTCATCATCATCTAGATTTCCGGTTACGAATTTAATTCCTTTTCCAATGAAATTTGCCAAGCCTCTTTTAATTTTTCTGTTGAAAAATTTATGTAATATTTGTTCGATTTGAACTAGATTTGATTTCAATTGAACATAAATTCTGTGAGATAATTCATCGATGGTACGATTTTTCTGTAGAGCAATAAAGTTGTAATTGAGTTGATCATAATTAATTTGTAAATTGGTTATGTTTATGAAAAAAAGGAAATTGTGGTAGTGGTCAAGAATTTTGGCATTACAAAGAGATTCTTCAAAGTATCCATTACTGATTATTTTGTTGACCTGAAGGGCCTGGTTGGTTGGGGTCCGTATCAGGAGAATTAGCGGTATCCTGAAAAGAACAAGTATTATTCCTTAATCTTTTGACTTTCTTGATATGAGCTGTGGTTTCTCTAGATTTTTGGGTAAGACCACTGATTTTATTTTGTTGTTGTTGATCGACTCTAACTTTTTCAAAAGGAGGGTCAGTTTTTCTGGGCCTGTTTCTTTCAACATAGACTTCTCTTTGTTCTAAATCGGGAGGGTCATTTCTATTCTCGTTTAATTTATTCAATGTTTTCTGTCCTCGTTCCTTATTCCGTTGGTAAATATGGTCAAAAATGGTAATATTTCTTGTTTCCTTTTTTCATTATACTGTTCATAAACGGTCATGTTCAGATCAAATTCTGGTAGTTTTTCGTAGGGACCATAAAGTAAATTAAATGGAGAATAGCCGGTAGTTGAGTGTATTGATTGATTATAGATCAGTGTTGCAGTAATCATAAGATTTGAAGGATTTTCATTAGGGTTTTTCAATTTTAAAATTCGAAGTTTTTCCAAGATTGTAGAATGAAATCTCTCAATAGGAGAATTTGAACTTGGATTATTCACCGTTGTGAAGTGAAGATCAATTTTGTTCAATTTACAATATTCCGTGAAAGTTTTGTTGTGAAATTCTCTTCCTTCGTCGCAGACAATTTTTTGGGGGATATTATGGTGCGAAAAATAATGACGTAATTTATTGAGGATTGTAAGTGCTGTACCATCTTTGACTAGATATGACTGAGCATATTTAGAGAAGAGATCTATTATAGTCAAAAACTTTGAATTTAGAAAGGAAAAAGTGTCTAAGTGGATTATTTCAAATGGTCTTTTCGCAAGAAGTGGACCAGAGAATTTCAATTTATAGGGATGTCTCTCGTATTTCGACTGAAGACATAATTCACATTTGTTGATTATTTCTGTTATTTTGTTTTTCATTTTTGGCCAATAGTACTTTTTTGATAAAAATTTATGACTTTCTGAAATGCCATTGTGATTTTTGTCGTGATATTCTGAAATGATTTCTTTTTGATTTTCTTCACAGGTAACATCCAATGAATAATTATTACTGATTACAAGTTTTGCAGAGTAATTCAATGTTTCTTTACAAAATCTGACGAGGGGTAAACGCAATTTATTGTCTCTGAAATAAATTCCATAAGATTCGTTTGGTCTCAGAATTTCTTTGAATAGGTTCGAAAAATCGTTTGTCATACAATTTTGTCTTATTGATACACAATACGTATTTTTTCCAAAAGGTTTAGTGTATTTCAAATTGAATTGTTCACCAATATTCATAATAATTCTATTGGGATAAATATTAACAGGTGTTTCCGTAATTGGGATAACTTTTCCGTTGTCTTCTTGAGTAGAGTGAATAGTAGCATCAGAGTTATTATCATTGTTCGGATTTTCATGTTCCTCGTTTACAGGAGGGTTTTCGTTATTTTGAGAGTTCAGAATGGTTTCTAATTCTTCGTCACCTAGTTCGGGAAGTTCATTTACATTTGGTAAGATGGACGATATTTCTACATTCAGATCATCCTCAGATAAAAGTGATTCGTTTTCTCGATTATGTATTTCAATTCGTGAAAGTGCATCGGCAACTTTATTTTCCTTGCCTTTAGTATGAATTATTTTAAAATCAAATTCTTCTAATTTTAATTTCCAACGTATGAGGCGAATTTGGTTCTTTAATTTTGTAAAGCCATACAAGAGGATTATGGTCAGTTTCGATTGTAAAACTTTGTCCAAAAAGATAGGGCCTGAAATGTTTTGTTGAATCGAGAATTGCTAATAATTCCTTTTCAATTGTTGAATAATTTCTTTCAGCCGAGTTCAAAGTTCTCGAATAGTAGGCTATAGGGCGGTTTGACTGTGATAAAACACTTCCAATGGCTACATTTGAAGCATCTGTTGTTAATTTAAAAGGTTTTTCAAAATCTGGGTAGACCAGAATTGGGGCGTTTGTCAATAGTTCTTTACATTGTTGGAAAGCATAAACATAGTCCGGATCTTGATAATTTATTTTTGCTCCTTTCTTCAAGCATTTTGTAAATGGTGAAACGATATGTGCGAAATTTTGTATGAAACGTCGGTAATAACCTATTAAACCTAAAAACGACTTTATTTCTTTAACTGAACGCGGTAGGGGATATTTCTCGATAGTTTCTAATTTTGATGGATTTGGCGATATTCCTTCAGGTGTTATGACATGTCCTAGGAATGCTACGTTTTTACTCAAAAATTCACATTTGTCGAGTTCAATTTTAAGGTTATATTCTTGAATTTTCTGAAAAATTAGTTTCAGGTGATAAATATGTTCTTGCAATGATTTTGAAAATACGACTACGTCGTCCATGTAAACAAAACAAAAAATATGCAGGTATTCCTTGAGAACATTATCCATTACACGTTGAAAAGTACTCGGGCCGTTTTTTAATCCATAAGGCATTCGAAGGTATTCATAATGGCCATTGTTTACAGTAAATGCAGTTTTTCTATGGATTCAGGATCCATTTCAATTTGATGAAAGGCCTTTGCCATGTCGATTGTAGAAAAATAGCAACTTTTGCCTAAGTTATCCAAAATCTCTTCTATTCTCGGTAAAGGGTATTTATCTTCGACGGTTTTATCATTAAGACGTCTATAATCTATAACCATTCTGTACTTCTTTTGACCTGATGCGTCTTTTTTCTTGTCAACGATCCATACCGGAGCACTATAAGGTGAAATTGACGGACGTATAATTTTGTCATCAAGTAATTTTTGAATTTGTTCCTGAATAATTTTCCTCATGTGATGAGGGTGTCTGAAAGATTTTACGTAAACAGGTTCCTCATCTTTTGTTCGAATTTTGTGTTTGACTGTATTACTAAATGAAAGATCTGAATCTTCGTTATAAAAAATATTCTTGAATTTATTACATATTTGAAGATTTCTCTTTTTTCTTCAGAGTTCATGTGAGCAGTTCTTATGTTTTTCGCAAGTTTAAAATTTTGATGTGTTAATGGAGGGGTTGATATTTCTGTTTCGTGAATCGATTTCACAGGTATTCTTTCTACAAAATTAATTTGTACTTCATTTTCTATTGGTTGAGAAATTGGTATAGTGCAAAATCCGTTCCTAGCATGAGCAATACATTCTGGAGTTGAAAATTGTTGAAAGTTTATTTCAGGTAGAAGGACATTTCCGTTTTCTATGGAAACAGGTATTTTAATAAAATTTTTTGCTTTTTCATTACGCGGTTTCAGTTTGGACGATGAATATTCGAGGTTGAAAGGTATTTTTAGATCATTAATTTCTAATGTATGAGTTTTATAATCAATTTTCGCACCTAATCTTTGGAGATCAGAAGTTCCTAATAGAGCGTCAAATTTTTGATGCCAATCAACTACATGTAAATGAATATTTTCAAAAATTCCTAATTCGTATAAAATTGGTATATTTAAATTATTATCTGAAGTGATTGTGTTTCCTAAGCCAGAGACGCTAAATTTTTCTTTGTATAAAAATTGGAAGAATTTTTCAAACGCGGGTTTTGAATTAATGACTGAATTTGTTGCTCCTGAGTCAATCAAAATTTTGAGGTCAATTTTTGGTAAATAAATGTAGGGCAATTTGGACTTAATTTTGACACAATTTAGATCTATGTTTCTGGGAATTCCAAGGCAGCTATCTGAAAATTTTCTTCTTCTGTAAGATTATTTTCATAGTCATCTTGAGAATTAACGTTTGGATCATAAAATTCTGATTCAAAATCTTCAGGATTTCCACCTTCGGATTGAACGTTAAATAATTCGGAAATAAAATTTCTTGTCGGTTTGTTCTGTGAAAAATTTCTCGTCGAGATCGACTGAGCGGCAGGTTGCCTAAAAGTGTTTCTAGTCGAAATAGACATAGGAGTTGGCTTTTGTTGATTTTTGGACATACTAGAACCTGGTTTTGGTCCGAACACTTCGCGAGCTGTCGGGTATCCTCTGTTATTAGGAATTGGTGTGTTAATGCAATAAGGAAAGCCGTTTGGATTTCCAGAATTTCAGGAGGAGATTGATGCTTATAATTTGTCACGAAATTTTGGTTATTCGTTGGTACTAGGTTAGAAAATGTTTGAGCGTTGCTTGGAAAGTTTGGATTGAAATTTTGATTCCGATTTTGAGCTTTCGGGAATTCGTGGTAATTACGAGTCGGATATGAATTTTGAGGTGAAGTACGATTATAATTTAGCTTTTTTGGTTGTTCTTGAGATTTCCGCAGAAATTCGCAGTATTCCCATTCCTGCTTTCTATTGTCGAAAAATTGACATCTATTAATACAGTCTTCTAAACTAATGCAGTTGAAGTTACTAAGGTAAGATCTGTATGGTTCTAGAATACCTATTTGGAATGTTTTGAGTGCTAGTTTCTGAATATCTTGTTGTTTGTATAACAAATAATTTTGGTCTCTTATGTTCAGGGTTAAATGTTGTAACAAATCGCTCAAATTTTTTGAAATCCTACTATAATAGTCTAAATATGTTTCATGTTTTTGTTGTACGCATTGTGATAAAGAGGACACTAATAAGTCTTCATTGCGTTGATCTCCATACCTTTGCAATAATACCCTTCTGATATTGGGCCAATCAGAGGCATTTTGAAAAGCTATGAAGTCCCTAGCTTCATCTTTCAATTTTGATCTTATCGAAAAATTCAGTGCGTAAGTTAGATCTTGATTCAATCTGCCTTGCAGATGCGTCAATAAATTATCTACTTCGTTTATGAAAATTGATAGATTTTGGCCGGGATAATATTCCGGAATTGAGTTTAATAACAATTGTAAGTCCTGTCTAGACATTACTTCGATTGGGTTACTGTATTAGAAGAAGCTTGGTTAGAATTCATTTTTCTTCTAGGGTAAGGTTGAAATCTACTATTTCTAAGAATATGTGAACCTAATTCTAAAGTTTCTGAATCCTCAGCAATTATCTCTAATTCTTGAGAAGAATTTGTATCTGTCATTAGACTGATAAAGGAAAAAGAAAAAATTGGATGGGTTTGAAGGACTTACACCAAGATTTGCATCCTATAGTGGGTTGTTCCTTCCTTCTTGGTCGAAGTGGGTAGGTTGATTCCTTCCGGGTTGAAGTTGGATTTCCTTCCGGGTTGAAGGTGATGTTGATGGTGGTTTTGACGATATCGCACAAAGAGTTAAAACTCAACGGGAGTTCCTCGGAGACGTCGAACGTTTTCGAAGCGGAAACTAATTTTAGTCACTTTTCACTAAAACCCCGTTGCGATATCCTGTTCGCAGCGCCAATTATGATTTCCGTCTCTTAAAGTCTGTTTTTAAAAAGATTTATTTCTTTCCAAAATATCAATTACAACTTAACAGATAAAGAATTGATAAATTTAACAGATTAAGATTTGGAGTGAGTCTAATGGAAGTTACTTCCTAACTGAACTAAATCTAATGTCCACTCTCAAAAGAAAGCTAAAAGTGCATAATTGCATGTCGACACTTTCGAGTACAATTCCTGGGATGGACCGAGGTGTTGGCTGTTGACGTCTACAATTCCTAGAGAAGATGATCTCATAACTATATA
>CM024240.1:23871695-23982877 GCA_013421045.1 Propylea japonica | reverse complement strand
AAGAAGTTTCAACATCATAGAAGGATCAAGATATTGTTGCCCTCTCAAGTGCATTGGTGCAGACCTAAGTGAAGATCAAGTGGATGGATTGGCTTGTCGAATTTGTGAATCTTTTGGTTCTTGTAGATGTGCTTGTATATTGTATCAGTACATGAGAAATAAAAAATGAAAAACAATTCAACGTAACATGTTTATTCACAATTTCATTACATCAATTTTTTTTTTTTTTACAATTAAATTCACCTATATCACGCATCTCCAGATTCTACATATCTTTCAAATTAATAACAATTTTTAACAATCTATGTCACTATCTTCATCTGCAGAGTCTATGAATCTTTTGGAATGTGCTTTTGAAAATTAGTTACATCAGTATTAGACACTGAATCATGTAATCTATCACACACATGTATTCTTATCGTATATATCAAAAAGAACAGCATCAAAATCTGCGTTACACCAATATTTCTATTTCTATACAAGTTATATAGATTGTGGCTGCTAATGTATAAATGGGAGTGATCGCGAATGCTGAAACAACAGTTTTGAATCAAACCTTCTCCTTTCAATTCTTTAGAAAATTTTAAAGCAAATCTTACACAAAAATAAATTAAACTCTTTAATATGATAATAATTTCGCCATATACATTAATTCATCCGAATCATATTCATCACTCCAGTCTCGTTTACATAGAATATGGCTTTGAGCTTTCGACTCGTGATAAATCTTGAAGAAAAGAGAGGATACTCAAAGAAGTTGTTTTCTTTGCATAGGTTCTGGCATCCGCGATGATTTGATTCCACTTGTATGCGCTAAATTCTTCAATATTTCAATTGTAATATTTCAGGCAAATTCAGGCGCATCACTTTGAATATTGAATCAGTATTTGAATTATTGTTTTGATTGCAGACTTTGAAGAGAAAAAACCTTTATGGCTGATGTTAGATTCGAGTTACTAAGTTGATGTTTATCTTTTTGTTCTAACTGGTGATGTTTAAATTGATTGATATTGGCCATTCTGAAAAAAAAAAAAAAAAAAAAAAAAAAAAAAAAAAAAACAAAATTTGCACTTTCTAAGTTTGTGGTGGTGGTGGTGTGGCGATGGGTTTTGTTTGCAGTGAATAATGTCCCCAGGTAGGGTGTCAAACGATGAAGAAATCAAGTAGCGTTTGTCATCTTGTGCGCTCAATACTATTTTTGATTGTTGAATCGAATAAATGTCGTGTGCAAAGGATCTTATTGTATTCTGTGATAAAACATGCTGTTCATTTCCTTTGAGACATCTCACATAATCGTCAAAGTTAAGCAGTTTTTTAACAACACAATTTTTGGCACCTTTTGATTTCTTGACGGTTTGCCCCCCTTGAACCTTAAAAGAGTACATTTTAGCACGCAAACCGACAAAATGAGTGATAATTTTACCATTCACCTCATCTTTCATTAAACCTGGTACCTTTTTATTCACTAACGGAATGTTGAAAGCATTGTCTTTAGGATAATCGCTAGTGTCAAAATGAGTTATAACAATCTTTTTTATTAATTCATATGGGTTAGAACCTTTAATCTCATAAAAGAATGAGTCCGTATCAATATACATGATTTTACAACCATCGGGATTATTAGGCAACATATATTTGTAGTGGAAGTTAAGCATGCAGACTTTTGAGATATCAAAATCGCCATACCTATGTATAAAGGTTTATTGAATAAGGCTCATTCTTTTTGAGTTCGATCGCCATCAAATCTTCTCCGAACACGGTACGACTATGGAATCTTGGAGATGAGAGAGATCATGTTTTTCGCCCCATAACGACCTTCATATTGATTAACCAGACGAACTACCCGATGTAATCGAATATCTCCATGGTCTTACCAAAAATAGCATTGTTCGCAAACTTGAACTGGTTTTACCAAATTTGGTGGTCGCCTTTGCACGAGAGTTCAGTATTAAGGTCGATATAGGGCTTCAACCAGGGGGATTGTTGAATTTCAAAACTTTTTTAATTTTTGTTAATCTCAAACCCAATTCTAAAACAGCTTTCAAATTCCGATAATGAATGATGTAATCTTTTTTATCTGAGAGTGTGCATAGTAATTTGGGTAGCTTTGAACCTGGAGGGACGCTGTGCTCCGGACACACCGGTAGATTTTATGTAGATCATGCAGATGTTGTGGATATTCCAGATCTACCTGAAGAATATATCCTTCTGGGCTATCATCAGGAACAGTGCTCACATCAATAGACGTATCACACCATTCAAAACCCCCAATTGGCAAATATTGACTCATGGCCCAACCATATAAATTATTTACATCAAGATACAGTAAATAAGATTCTGGCTTTGATGGATCAAAATTTGTCATCTGGGGATTGTTAGCTTCGGATAGTCTATGCATGCAGCAACTGATCCCTCCACGTATACCCCGTTCCACAAACATAACCATATCAACATTTTTGAGCACCTGAAGCCGACATTGGTGTATAAGAGCATACAGTCCCAGGTGTAAACTGGCATTGTTAATACCATGCAGGATCAAGTTTGTATGTCTCCAAAGCTGTTTTCCGAAAATTTCCATTACGTCTGCGAGTAGGAGTATATCGGTTTTCATATAGAGATCACTATATTCACCTAACGTTTTAATTTTGAATGTTTTCCAAACGGTTTGAGCATGCTGGTAAGTTTCATCATCTATGTGCGCGTCATTTAATTTATTATAAAATTCATGAATCTGTGGAAGTTTTGTATCGTTCAGTTTGTCCATGTCCGTCATGTAGTCATAACAAAAAGTTCCCTTTCTTGTTAGCAACTCAAATTCAATATCTAGTAGGCCAGAAAATTCCTTCTTGAGATTATTAAAAATTATCTAAGATTAAAGTAGAGGCCAATTCATCCAAACTTGCCCCCATAAATTTGAAAAGAGTCGATAAATCTAAATCTAAGATTGGTTTCCGGATGAAAATATGTGAAAGAAATATATTTTTCTTTATTATAGGTAGAGTAGTGATCCTACCCCGATGCAAAAGAGATTTTACAATGAAATGACTATCGTAATTGGACAAATTATGAAAAACTATGGGCACAATAAAGAGTTTACGAAAATTTAAATTGCACTGCTGATGTGCCCATCCCCTAAATTCGGAAGAAAAATGGTCATGATCTCTAACTATTACATCTTTCTTGTTAAAACTTTTTCCACATATATGACAACTTTTACCAACTTCTGGGTGCGCCCGACATTGGTTCAATATGTTTCATATGAGAATGAACAAAGGAAGCAATTTGATCTTTCATCAGAAAACCAATCCACGCAATTCTCACCACGAAAACTAGCGTAACGTGAAAAATTATCATTATATGTACATTTTAAATAATATCCTACACTATATGGTACATGCTCCTGATACTTGAATGAATTTCACTGATTTTCTTTATTGCATTGCCTAAGTATTGATTCGAAGTCTGCGTACACAATAAAGGGACATTTTTGTTTGTAAACAAAATTTCGGAATTCAACATGATCGTAATCCGGAAAAGATACTTTTCCATTATTTAATCTTTACACAACTCATAATGTTCATTTAATTTTATCTGAGACGGAAAATAATTCAAACACCTATCACATATCATTTTTTTCCTATGATTTTTCGAGAGCTGGCTTGAAATAAGTCTGGAAAGATCTTTAATCCAACAATAGTGATATTTAATTTCAAAGTCGCGTATATCTTCTAAAGGTGTAACATCATAGTCGCTCAAATTTGGAAAAATATTATCTTGAACTATTAGTAAATTTACATGTTTTTGCGCCAAATGTTGTTGGGTAAGTCTTAAAGGTGACACTGTATAAAATGATTGATTTTCTTTCTCTATCAATTGTAAACCATACACATTTATAGATATATTATTCATTTTCTCAAATTTTGCGATTTGCGATAGTTTCATGGGCAGTTCTAAACCATCAGTTTTTAGTATGTTATGGTAATTGGGGTAACTTCTGGTACGTTACTACTAGTTGCTGCCGGGTAAAGTGCACTAATAACACTCCAGAAAAAGCAGCCTCATCATCATTCTGAACGTTAACACATGCTTTTTTTCTCAAAATTTGATCAGGTAGTTTAATGTAAGATGATCCACCACAGTTATTTCCTATTTCAAATTATTAATTGCAACTTCCAAGTGAATTATTTTACTCAAAGCCCACCCGCTACCCTTGTTGCTCATATCCTCTGTCAGCCATGATACGATCAGTTATGTTAATATCAAACCAAATTTTCAATTCAGTGGATGAATCAATTATAGCATTAGGGGTGGTGAAAAATTTCCGATCTACAATTTCAACATCACCATTATTTTAATAAAATCTGCACAAAAGGTTGTGTTAACTTTCAAAATCGGCATATCTCTCAAAACACTCGAAATTTTGTTTTAAACAAATGGAAAGCATCTGTCAAAAATGGCTTAACATCAAGATGGGTTAAATTTATAACAATACCTGTTCTTACTCTACAATTATATAAAACATTTAAAGTGCGCCATATACTCGAGAGCTTCGCCTTTGCCCTAATCCAGAACCTATGTATCTATTTGGAAAACATTTTATGAAACAACGCATTCTTTTAATTGTGCAATTTTTGAATATATCATTCGTTTCTGACCAATACTAAAGTTGAATTTTTTCAATGCCACATTACACTTATAAATATGCTTGCTTATCATATGTAACCATATTTGTGCATTCGCAGGAGAATGATTTTCTTCCATTGATTTTAATGTTTGTTCTATTTTCGTCAATGTACCTTCAAAACGATTCATTTCTGCGTATAGTACAATAACACCAAAAAAAAAAAAAAGAAAAAAGTGGAGATGCAGTGATATTGATGAATTACCTTATTTTTCCACAATCTCTAAGGAAATGGCTTGGTGCGTTTTCCTGTATCTTTGGTCCCTCGGAATATCAAGGAATATTTCCCTGAAGAGAGCTCGGTCGTATGGGGGCTGTAGTCCTCCGTCAGCCTTTTTGGTAGGAACGCTTTGAATTCCTCAAATTCAAAGACCACCGCTGGACCAAACCTTGTCTTCACCAAAATACACTTTGAAATGGGTATTTCTTGTCCTTCTCCAACTCAACCAAACGCCTTGTTGGCTTATCTCAAGAAGAAGAAGAGATTTTCTATTAATTTTGTTTAAATCCATAGCTATAATGAAAAAATAAAAAAATATATGGATGTGTAAGATGAACAAAACTTACTTTGTTCTGTAGGGATCAAAATTTCTCTAATAAACTACTGCTAGTGCTGTTATGATGAATGTTTTCTGCTACTGCTGTTTGGAAAGAAAAAATATTCTAATAAATGGATACATAATTTTCTAATTGATGCTTACCCAAGGATCACACTATCACAAATTCAGATGCTTCGGTACAAATGAAAATTTCAATCGGCACACGAATGATGTGTTTCTATATGGAAATAATAGAAAACTGACTTACGCTAAGCAAAACGGCTGTTATATAATCAAACCACCCCACCCCAGCCTGAGATCGTGAGTGTTTACATTTTTTGGGCAATCGTACACAAAAGAATCTACCACAATATTGGGATTATCTATTTTATGTTTTAAGGGAAATCTCGAAACACAAAATTTCAGTTGTTTTTGTTTATGTAAAAGAGTCCGTTTGTTACATGTGTGTGTGTGGGTGGTCTACAGGCCTGTACCGCGTTCGATTCATCTAATTTCTATAACGTTGATTGAAAGAGAACATTGTTTCCGAATATGGATTTATCTGAGAGATCGTTCCAAAGAAATAAGGGGAATGAATGCTCTATGTAAATCCATTCTACTCATATTCATACAATACAATACCAAACATTGAAGAAAAAACGTATTTATATTATTCAGAAACATCCGGGAAAAAAAGACTAAAATTCAGTTGTTTTTGTTTATGTAAAAGAGTCCGTTTGTTACATGTGTGTGTTGGGTGGTCTACAGGTCTGTACCATATGGTGTTCGATTCATCTAATTTCTATGGATTGAAAGAAGAACATTATTTCCGAATATGGATTTATCTGAGAGATCGTTCCAAAGAAATAAGGGTGAATGAATGCTCTCTGTAAATCCATTCTACTCATCAAGAAATTTGTAGAAACTGACTTGAATAAGATATGTCAATTTAATCGTCTGAAAAATCTCCGAATGACATCCCTGAACACCATCAAATAATTGATACGGAACAACAATCACCAATTAAATTAATCAGTCACCTTGAAAAATATTACTTTAATTCGTAGACACCATCAAAGAATTTGAACAACCGTGCTATCGTCAATATATGAGTCAGCGCTAAGTGAAAATGAGGAAAATTTTGAAGTTACAAACGAAAAGCACTACCTGTTGAACGGCCAGTTCCACCTAGAAATTGAATGCGGTTAGGGTCTGCTTCTCTATACATCGATTGTGGTATAAGTCCAGCGAGACAATTCACACCTGCCGTCAAGCTGAGCTGTAATGACTGCGTGATATCCTTTGATGATTGGGAATGGGAGTCATTTATTGCAATAATCGAAAATGGTTATCAACAAGAATGTGGAGCTACAGTTGTACGATGTACTGGGGAATGTATGATTACTAGTGTCACAAAATGGGGAAACTGCATATATTTCAGTGAAGTTGACTTGAATAAGATCTCAATTGAATAGTCTGATAATTATCAGTCGTCTTGAAATGTTGAAAAATCTCCGAATGACTTTGTATTACTTTAAATTCGTAGACACCATCAAAGAATTGAACAAAAATAACAACAATTCTGTTGAAGATTTCATAAATGCTTTCTGTAGAATTAATCCTTGTGTTCAGAGTTATGCAATTTTAGAATGTATGTACTTTATAGGGATAAAGTATTGAACGATGTAGATAATTAACATTATGTAATAAAAATCTCATCCTGAAATTATTTTAGTTAAACCACTCAAAGAATATTTTTTTTTATAAGGAACTTGATATTTTGACAAGTATGAAAACAAAATCGAGAAAAACATTAAGCGAGTCCTTCTAAACACATATTCCTTCTCGAACAATCATGCGTCACTCTGGCTTTATAACACCAAACACCCTAAATTATCATAGCCTCTGTAGCGCTGGGGGGTAAACGACCCAACTCTCACGCAAACTTCCAGGGTTCATATCCCGCGTCCATCCAAAAACTTTTTCATCGTCATGGCTGCTGACACCAATGACGTCATCGTCATGGCCGCCACCACCAATGACGTCATCAGCATTTAATCTGACCCCGACACCATTAAGGGAGGTCAAAGGTCAATTCTGCTCCAGAACGAACATAGCCCTAACTACTCCTGCTACTCTTACTACTTCTCTTATGCTACAAATTTGCCATCTTGCCACCTTATGACTTTTTTTTCGTAAAAAATTGCATGTTTAACCCCCTCCCCTCGCGTTATTCTTCCAATGGTCTTCTGGCAATGTTTTTTTCCGACTTCCCATACTACCCCATATTATTCTACAAATTGCCATCTTTGCACCTCATGATTTTTTTCGTACCAATGTGATGTTCAACACTCCCTTCGCGTTACTCTTCCACTTAGCCTTCTGGCAAGTGTTTTTCTACTTACTCATATACCTCCTATTATCCTACAAATTCCATTTTGCCACCTTATGACTTTTTTTTCGAAAAAAATATGCATGTTTAACCCCCTCCCTTCGCGTTATTCTTCACTCAGCCTTCTGGCAATGTTTTTTCCTGCTTACTCATACCACCTTCTCTCATTCTACAAATTGCCATCTTTGCACCTTATGACTTTTTTTTCGTAAAAAAATTGCATGTTTAACCCCCTCCCCTCGAATTATTCTTCCACTTGGTTTTCTGGCAATGTTTTTTTCTGCTTACTCATACCACCTTCTCTATTCTACAAATTGCCATCTTTGCACTTCATGATTTTTTTCGTACAAATTGCATGTTCAACCCCCTCCCTTCGCGTTACTCTTCCACTTAGCCTTCTGGCAATGTTTTTTTCTACTTACTCATACTACCTCCTTTATCCTACAAATGCCATCTTTGCACCTTATGACTTTTTTTCGAAAAAAATATGCATGTTTAACCCCCTCCCTTCGCGTTATTCTTCCACTCAGCCTTCTGGCAATGTTTTTTCCTGCTTACTCATACCACCTTCTCTTATTCTACAAATTGCCATCTTTGCACCTTATGACTTTTTTTTCGTAAAAAAATTGCATGTTTAACCCCCTACCCTCCGTTATTCTTCCAGTGTGCCTTCTGGCTGCCCGCCTTACGCTATGTCGGTAACATCGAACCTGTGAACGATAAAATTACCCTTGCACCTAGTGACCCTTACCCTCCGTAGCCAGCTCTCAGTCTAAATATGCACACGTTTCCACGCCACCTAGAGGAGGTAGTGTACTTAGCGCGTGGTTAGAACTTTTTGAATCGTTATATCTCAGAAACGGTGGCTCGTAAGAAAAAAAGTATTCATACCTTTTGTATAGATAATTTATGATCTACAATTTTTGTCTGAAGTACTTTCATGATAAAACTTCCGTTTTGCTGAAAATCGCGAAAAACTAATTTTGAACTTTGACCTTGAATTAAATCTTTCCTTACAGGGGAATGATGGGGAACTTTAGACATTGTTTATAATTATGTTTTGAATAACTTCACTGAAATTCAGCTTGTTGGGACTTTATGTAACTTCACTCTCTTTTTTGGTCTAAATAGACCGGACTAACAGTTGACCCATCACCAACACAATTCACTTTGTTGTGAGAGTATAAAATTTATTAGAAAAAACATCAACTGAAAACTTCTAATAGGCCAAGTTAAAAAAAACCTGTTTGGCCTGTTTGTGAAATGAAGCAGTTAAATAAGATGTTCAACGGAAACGTTCTTACCATATTTTTTCAACAGATTATTTTTTATCTGATAAGTACCTACTCAAAGGCTCGGTTCGCTTGATATAGGGCTTATAAAATATAATAATTGCATTTTTATGTTTACCTATGTTCTATTAATATCCAGAAAGAAAGAAAATGAAAAAGGCCCTCTCTATTTAACAACTTTCGTTTCAGTATTTCTTTGAAATTTTCTATTTTTTATTTTGATTTCAGGAACATATCCGACTGGCTTGAAATTTTTTTTTCAAACATTACCTGTCCTGAAAAATAAATCGAAAATAAAAGAATTGCCTATGGAACATACTCATTTTTATACGCCAAGCCAACAGAGCTTCGAATGATTAGTTTTTGACAAAAATACCACCTGGCAGCCACCTGTGCCATTCCGTGCAGGACAGTCCGTAGTTTATTCCCACCATGTCCTCAACACGAAAAATGCCATTTTTTATTTGTTATTAACGAAAAACAACGAAAATTCCCGTGTTTTTTAGTTTTTTCGTTGCAAAATGGAAACTATTGATGCAGTGATAACGTTGCAATGGGATGAATTGTAGAGAATTACATTGTGAAGAGAATGATGGGTCAAACGATCCGATCGAATAATTAAAACTGGAGAAAAAGCGGAAAAAAAAAAAAACGGAAATTACGTGTTTCTTCTTTCAACTCATAACTCTGCCATTTTGCAATATTAGAACTGAAACTTAACACGATAGTAGCTATTGACGTGCAAATCATGTGTGCCAAAATTGGATTCGGTCGGATAAATTGTTTTCACATAATTCCCATTTGATTTTTTTTGACATATTTTTGCGGAAAGCTGGATGCGTTTGAGGTCGTCTGATTGAAATAAAAAAAATTGATTTGGAAAGAAGACGTGATCAGTAACAAAACGTCTCTTCTGATTTTTCAATAAAACGCGTTTAAGTGTGTTAAAAACTAGTGAGAACATGAGGGAAAACGACTGACCAAGCGAAAAGAAATGAAATTCTATCTTTTCTTCGGCAATAAAAAAGACGATACAGCTCTACGATTCGTATGCCGTAACCATCATGTCAATTTCAAAGTTCTGCAATCCTTCTCGACTAAAAGATTGAGGAAGGACTATTACTGACCGAAGGAAGCCCTTAAAATTGGATCAGGAGATGCCCATTTCAAAAGGGCTTAGGTATGTTCGCAAATCAAGACAGGGATGACCATAAGGAAACGCAGTTCGCCTTCGATAATCCCAAATTCACCTTCACGTGTGCTAGAAAGCTATTCTGGATACATTTCCTTTCATAAAAATGCCAGGATTAGGAATTTTCCATTTTCATGGTGTTAGGACACGAGAAGAGGATATTTCGAGAAGATAAAAGTGGATGGAATGCAGAAAGGAAATAGCTCGAATCTCAGATTAGGAACCATTCGTCGTGAGATTATTGCGACGTGAAAAAGGTTTGAGCTGAAAATAGTTCATATGCTTATACGAATCCTGTTTTGAATTGTGAGGTGATATTTTTTCTTCATTCATCCTTTTAGTACACGGTCGCTATAAGAGTTCATGGTATATATTTTTTTACGACTAGCTATCCTGGTATCGAATTTGATCACAATAATGATAATAGTATATTATTCAATGAGCGGTAATGCAGGTCAAAACACACGCAGATGAATTGTGCACCACGAGCCGTCAGGCGAGTGGTGTAATTCATCAAGTGGTGTTTTGAGCATTACCGCTAATTGAATACTATACTTTATCCACGACTTCTTCAGTAAAATTCGAATTAATCTGCATTAAAAAAAATTTGAACAGTTGTCAAAAGCGTTGACAACATTTCGTCCAACCGTCAAACCTCTGTATACTCTGTGGTCGGAAATCAAATCAGAGTACTTATCTAACTAATCAAATCAAGTACTTTCGCAACTTCAAAAATTTACGTTTCCAAAAATTTACGTTTTCCAAAAATAAATCTGGAATGAATCTAGCTAGAACGTCATCTTGATGGCTGAAATAGATTTCCGGATCGATCCTACTTTTTATTCATTTTTTTGTAAGCAATTCATTTTTCCTAGGTATTTTAATTAGTGGGTGTTATGGGCGGGTGTATTATAACACTCGCTTTTCGGTTCATAGACATGCTACGGTTGTGTTATAGCTACTATTACACATAGAAATTAGTTTAATAATGACAAATTACACTATAGGAGTGGATAAAAAACCATTATTCATCCAGTAAGACAATTTACATTGTGTTAGACAAGTCGTATTTCATTGATATGAAATATATTATTACTAATAATATGGGCACTTACAACTACTTCTCAATAATAAGACGAAACTTTTCCTATTTTTCAATGTTCTAATTGAATCACGACTGCACCGCTACCTACTGGTAGAAAAAAAAAGTATTAATAAGAAGAATTGAGTTTGCGGTTGGTTCTAGGTGAAACATTATTAACAATTTATATTGAAAGTACACTTAGTTTAGTTTTCTGAATAAACTGTGAAATATAAACTAAGTGTACTTTCAATATAAAAAAAACATTTTGAAAAACTAAAACTGTTTTCATTTTGATATCCATAAAATTTGGTGCCGTTGTATTTATATTGGCTTCCTGAACAATATGAGCGAGAAAAACAATTGCAGATCTGTCTTAGTTTGGAAGATATGGACTGCCAAATTCCGAAAAATATTTCACCTGAAAGTCACTTTTCTCACTGTAAAAACACTGAATTACCGCTTTATTAAGTTTGAAGCCTCTCTGAACATGAAAATTTGATTAATTTTTCCAAATATATCCAATAATTATTACAAAACATCGAAAATTTCTGAGGAAAGCCCGCCGTTTCTTATGCTAACTTTGACACTAAAAAAGAGATAAAATCGAAGAAAATGTTTTTCACAGAAATCTCATAAATGGCTCAAGATAAAAAGCTGAAATGTTGACTGAACTATTTTCATTCAATGCCTAATCGATCCCCTCAATATGAATCGAAAAGGCCGCGGGGGCAGATTTACCATTGAAACCCGGCTATACCCTTTATGTTGAATTCAACGAGTAGAGACTTGATAGTTGGTGCGAAGAATTTTAACGATGTGTGTATACAGGTTTGGAAATCACATCTGAAACACGATATACAATGCATCAGACAGAGAATTATCCCTCAGTTGCACAGATGAATAGTCGAGACAATCACTTGCTGTAACACACCTGAATTCAGTTGTCTTACTTCATTATTCTAGTCTTGTCTCTCTTTTATCGTTTAGAGGAGCGTAATTCTTTAGTATGATAGGCCACAGTAAATACTTGAATCGAGTATTACGGGCAGCCTGACAAATGAAAATTCTATACGTGTAGTGCGGGTTCCCTACCATACTGCGATAAGAGATAGACAAGACTAGATTATTTCAGTAAGACAGTTGAATTCATTCAGTTATCGCACTTGATTATCTCGCCTATTCATCTGTGTAACTGGAGGGAAGAATTCTCTGTCTGATGCCTTAAATGTCGTATGTTTTCGATGTGAATTTCCAAATCGGTATGTGAACAATGATCGACTCTTCTTCGGAAGCAGCCTGTATATACGTGAATGAAAATGTTCCATTCCTGTATAAACCGAAAACTTCCGGAAAATTCAGTTACCTACGTTGTAGTTCCGTGAGTGGAATGAGAAAAAAAATAATCCCGGTTCCCGGAAGTTCAATTCACTGAAACCATTATACATTTCCTAGTAGGAATGTTTAAACAGAATAGCGAAAATTTCTTCGGATGTTCATTCATTATCCGGGATACGAATGGCAAACCAATTCTGCAAACACTGTGAGCTCGCAGAAATTGCTAGAATTTACTCGTATGTAGAAATGTCGAAATTATTCTACTTTCATGTAAATTGAAAATGGTTTCGAACTTCATGATTTTGGGAGCAGCATCACGTTTTAAGTCGATTGGTTTCTGCTGTTTCCTTCTGCACAAATCAATCATTACAATCGAACAAGACTTCGGTTGCCTTATGTGAAATCTAGAGTTGTTCATTGAAAACAAAAAAAAGCTTTTCTTCAGTGACACTCGTGATGAATATCTACATCACTGTGACGAAGTGTGAAATACCGAAAATTTTATTCGGAAGGTGAAAAACGTTGTCTATATATTGAATGATTTCTAAATTTTTGAATAGGTTCATAAAATTCTGATAAAGTACTTTTTTCTCCAACCATCAAAAAATGTTGACTTTTTTGTACTATTTTCAGGTGCAAAAGTCATAAATTACCTACCGTACAAAAATTGATCGTTGCTTAGCAACACTTTTAATCCTAGGATTAAAAACGCTACTTTTAATCCTCGGATTAAAAGTAAATGCATTTGAAGTCTACTTGACAATCACTGTCATGATTCTGTGTTCAAATTCATAAACCAAATTATGAACTATTTTTCACTAAAACCAATTTTATTGTAATTTTGACTTGGTTGGAGAAAAAATAGTATATATTATTCGGATTAAAAGTGCCTATTTTAATCGCAATTTTGCATTCGCTCGGCCTACGCCTCGCAACTGCAAACATTGCTCGTAAAAAAAAGATGCACTTTTAATCCTTATAATATAATATACTATTTTTTGTGACGGGAAAGAAATGTGACATTTTAATCTCTCTTGACAGGTCACAAAATGTGACCTTTAACGAAATAATACTTTTTCACTGTTAAAGAAATGATACCTTATATAGCCGAAAAAAAGTACTCACTTTTTCCCCGGGAAAAAAAGTAATTTCGTGAACAGTTATATTTCTTTCACTATTAAATGGTCGTTTTTCCTGTGACAGAAAAAAATGATGTATTATACACGGGAAAAATATTGGATTTTGGTTCTCGAGTTAAAATCTAAAACTGTTTTCCCTAGTTTAATAAGTAACTATTCCTGACTTCATATTTCGGCTTTCTTTATATTTTTAATGGAAACCTACAGAGTAAGTTATTTGCCGAAGGCCACTCTTCATCGGTGTAAATTAATGTTGTTTCTCCAGGATAAATCGACAAAAAACTGTTTTCGACCGGAAATCCGGCAAGCTCGAATATATCTATTGAAATTCACAGACGTGCCAAGATGTCCCCTGACCCCTGAGCGCTGTCAGCTGTCAGAGAAAGCTTGGTAGAGTCGTAGTGGAGTTTGATGGATTATCATAAAGCTGCAGAGCAGGTTCCTTGATTCCTTGATTCCTTGAAGGATTTCGCATCAACGTCATGCATTCTGAACAGCTCAATCAATCACATCATTGCTCTGGCCCACAAGTCAATAAACATATTAATCTTGCTCCTACGAATACACGAGTTCAGTAGGTACATTTTCAATTCGCTGTCATTTACGAGTATTTCCTCAGAACAAGAAGTAAACTTACTTGATTACTTTTGCTCTGAGGTTATACACTACTGGAAAAAATAAAGGATAAAAAAAATTTTTTATTAAGATCTTGATTAAAATTTTACAGTTAGATCAATTTAATATTAGGGAAATTATTTTCAAAAATCGTGATTTAAGGTGAGATATGTAAGTTCAGAAGAAGTACTTAATAGAATAGGTATCTTTTGTTTGTTGATGATTGTTGATTATCTTTTGTTTTTAGTCGCACGAACAGCAAATTATTTTTTAAGTACTTTTAATTTAATTAAAATCGTTGTTTAAGTTGAGGTATTTCAGTAAAAAAAAAGTACTGAATAGAATAGGTATCTTTTGTTTTTATGATTGTTGATTATCTTTGTTTCTAAATGGTAAGAATTTAGATATTTTTTACTGCGGCACATCACTGCATAGTATAAAACAAAGTCGCTTTTTCTGTCCCTATGTCCCTTCGTATGCTTAAATCTTTGAAACTAGGTAACGGATTTTGATGCTTTTTTATTTAGATTAAGTGTCAGTGCAGGAACGTCCGTTAAAATTTAAAGCTCCATTAAACTCTTAATCCTCCATTATTACAAGGAACTAATGGAGGATTAAAGGTTAATGGACCTTTAAATTTTAACGGACGTTCCTGCAACTGAGCAAAAGTGATTCAGAGGAAGGTTTATATGTATAATAACATCCATTAAATAGTGGAGAAGTACTGTTATTTTTGAGGTTTCTAATGTGATGTCGTAAAAATTCATTTTTTCCTTACATTGCAGTTCTTCGTTAAAAAACAGATTCATCGATGTATTTTTCGATAACTAGAAACTTTTCTCTACGCCTTATCATAATTTGACTTCCTGAATTAAATTGTCCTTGACGATCCTCTTGAAAGCCGATTGCTTTTTTCCGTTGCTAGGAATTACAAGTTACTTTGAAATATTAATTGTTTCGTGACTACTTTCTAATCGACGAGAAGTATTTTCATGTTTCGGGTTGAAACGAAATGAAAGTTTATTCAGGTATTCCAGAATACTGAATTCCGTTCCTAAATACAAAACGTAGTAATAGTTAGTATAAACTACTTACGTTTCCCAGCTCAACTATGAGTCAATTACGAAAGGTGATACAAATAAGGCTATCTAATTTAAAACACTCATATCTCGATCAATTATATAAAATTCAAGAAAAGCCCTCAGCAGGAGTTTTTGAGCGCTAGTTCATTGGTGGAGCAATAAGAGTTTATTATCTCAAAACTTTATATGGGACTTTATATCGATACCAAATATATAAATGCAGAATCTCAGCACAATCAGAATAGTATTCTAGAAATTATTCAAAAAATGAAATATGTGAAAATTAAATCATTAAAAAAATTAATTCTATATGGTTCTGATGGTGAGATCCTTTTGAAATTTAGCATGAACATTCAGTATATTAGTTTTGATTCACAAAATAAATTTCAGTTGAATCGGAAATATTCTTATGAATATATAGAGATTCTTCTTTTTCAATATAACATTTGAATTTTCTATGGTTCTGTTAACACTATGGCCACAAAACATTGCATGAAAATTCACTTTATCAGTCTTCATAAAAAAAATTTCACTCTCATCGAATATCCTGTTATGAAAATATAAAAGATTCGTTTTTTCAATATTCCAATTGAATTCTCTATGGTTCTGTTAACACTATAGCCACAAAATATTGCACGAACATTCAGTATATCAATGTTCATCCACAAAAAAAATTCACTCGAATCGGATATTTTTTCTGGGAAATATTTTCAACATCATAATGGAATTTCTATGCAAAAAATTTTAGGGCTTTATTTTTATACTACAAACATTGAGGTGAAAGCATTTTAGGTCACATCAGTTTTTCATTATTTTTCTTTGTTTTTCACTTATCGAAGTCGATGAAATGAAAGTTCAACTATAAGAATATATATGAAAGTATAGAAACTGAAAAAGTAATCAAGTGCAATGAAAGTTTAAGTAATATACGAAATATCTTTAAAATCTCTATCGACCGACAGTAAAACTAGTTATCCCAATAACAATTTCTTCTTCATTCGAAAGGACTCTGAACAAAATCAATTTTCAATCAATAATAATTCTCATTCTAATTATTCATATACGAATTAGTAGATAAATAATCTTATCATAATTCGTAGCTGAAAAATCAACATATGCCACTAAACGTGCCGCAGATTATTTCAGAATACCGTTCAATCAATTTAACATGTTTTCTGTATCAGACAATAAATAATATTCCGTTCGTATTCAGTCCATGTATTGTTAAAATAAATTGTTGAAAAGTTTTTAATTTGTGTGTTTGGTTTGTGCGATGTGTGTTAGTGAATGGGACGATTTTTTTTATCACTCATTAGTGAAAGATGTGGAAGACCCTGACGAAAAATCAGCAATAATCCAGAATTACTTCAGGTATAACACCCCGGAATTAACTGCAAATTTAAAGGTTATACTTGTTACATTATGCTTGTGCCACCAACATGCCGAAAGTTGTTGTGTACTTGGTTCACGATTACTATGGGAAAATAAATATTGATGCTACCACTCCTTTCAACGAAACGGCTTTACATTTAGCTGTCCAGCAACGAAACAATTACATGGTGCAGATACTCTTAAATGCTGGAGCAAATCCAAACATTCATCGTGATTTAGACGGACAGACAGCTCTTCATTTAGCTATTATGAATAAAGCCTTCGATGTTCTAGAAAGTCTTCTAAATCATCCGACAATCGAAGTTAACGCTACAGATAACGAAAATTTCACAGCACTCGATTTTCTGTTCATGAAAAACGAATGGTATATGGTGAAACTTTTACTGGAACATGGAGCAAATCCAAATTGTGAAAGAAATGATGGAAAGAGCCCTCTTCATATTCTTGCCAACGGAGATGTCAATTCCATAACAACTGCACTCATCACAAATGGTGCTAATTTGGATGTGCTAAATAAGAATTATGTAACGCCTCTGCACATTGCTGTAACTCAAGGTAATGAAATTATGGTGTGAAATTACTTTTAGATCATGATGCTAGAACTGATATTTTTGATGCTTATAATTCGAAACATATAATACATTATGCCGTAAAGCAGAAAAATCTGAGTATTTTTTCAATGATTCTGAAGCAGACAAAAAACGTCGATGTTTTAGATTATCGCGGTTTTTCACCTCTACAAAAAGCAGTCATGAAAAGATGATGAAGAAAAATAGTCCTTCTGTTACAAAGAATGCAAATACCAATGTAAAATGGGCAAAAACAAATAAAACTCTTCTTCTCTACTCAGTTGAGAAGGGCAACATTACTATCACGAAATTGCTTTTACAGCATAATGCTTCTTTATCCATTAATGTTGAAAGTAAAAAAAAAAGTCACACCTTTGATAAGAGCTGTTGAAGATTCCAGGGTAGATTACGTCAGTCTGTTACTGAAACATGGGGCTGTTGCTAATGCAAAAACAAAAAAGGAATGCACGCGTTACATATAGCTTGTAGAATGAATAACCTGCATATTGTGAAGCTATTATCCAAATCTGCCAATTTCGACGTCAATGCAAAAGATGATGAAAATGATTTACAGCTCTCGATTTAGCATTTAGAATGAAGAATTATGCCATTGTTAAACTTTTGATATCTTTGGGGGCCGATCTGAATATCCCAAATCCACGGGCTTGTCTCACACCCTCTTCATGAGGCTATGCTCAAAATGCAATGGATATTGTTGAAGAATTATTGCAAAATCACCAAGATATAGCACAAGTCGATCACATTAGCCCACGAAACAAGACACTTCTCCATTTAGCCGCATCATCAAGAAAACATGAACTACTCAAGCTGCTACTGCACACGCGAAGATGTAATGTCAATGCATTATGTAATGATCGAACTACACCACTTTGTTGGCTGTTGAAAATTCTGACGAAAAAGCAGTAGAACTTACTAGAATATGGAGCTGATTACAATATTTTTACAAGGTGAAATTGAAAAAAAAATTCGCCTTGCTTCTGACGATAAAGACCTGTATACTCTCTTACATCTCGCAGTTCATAAAGACAATATTAAAATTATTCAATTGATTCTGAATAAAGATTTAGAGATGCCAAAGAACGTTCAATGCAAGCTTAATCCGCTTCATATAGCGGCCACGCGAAATGAAGAATCTGTTAAGCTTTTACTGAAACATGGAACAGACCCTAATGTAAGAGATGCTGATAATAAATGTGCTTTACATTATCCTGTCAAACCTGGTATAGCAGAAATTCTAATCTTATCTGGGGCAGATTCAAATCCAATGGATTTCGAATCACGCACACCTCTTCATTTCGCCGCCCGAAACAAAGATATAGATTTGGTAACTATTCTGCTAAGGTATGGAGCATGTCCCGATTTAGAAGATGATGAAACTAATAGTACTCCTTTACATGACGCAATTCATCCAAAACAACATTTTCTTCCGAGAAGATTTGCACCACGGCATTCAATCTTCATCGAACTAGCACCTGATAGTACCGCTGAAATTTCGACATTTAGAGAAGATGAAAAAGCACGAGAAATTGTACGTCTTCTATTAGCCCAAACAACAATAGGAATAAACGTGAACGTCCGAGATCTAAATAAACGAACACCTCTTGTCCTCGCTGTGCAATATAATTTTCTGGCTATCGCTAGATTACTACTGAGGAGACATGCAGATCCGACAATAATTGTAGAACTAAATAACCAAAGTCTTCTCCATATAGCTTGCCTGAAGAACAATGATATAATGTTGAAAGAACTCTTGAAATATGGGGCTAAAGCTCATATCGACTTATTAGATTTAGATGACTCCAGTCCATTGCTATCGGCAATTTATGGGAATAGTTTGAGGTGTGTAGAAGTGCTTCTGGAGTATGGTGCAAACGTTAACTTATGGTGCGAATGTACTTCCGCTCTGATAGTTGCCCTGGAACAAGGAAAACAAGATATAGCAAATGTTTGCTTGAGGTTCCAGGAATTGACGTTGAGCCCGACGGTCTTCTATCTCCTCTTACGATAGCTGTGGACAGGAACTATACGGATATAGTACGAAAGCTTGTCCAAATGGGGCAGATTCCCAACAAAAAAGGGCCACATGGAAGAACTCTCTTCACGTTGCAGCAACGAATTGCAATGTGGATCTTCTTCGATACCTAGTTCATCTAAGAGATGTATCAATAAACGAGGAGGACTCTGACCAAAGAAACCACTACATTTGGTGATACATGGAGGAACATACGCTTCAAAGTCCGTGGTTAACGAATGCATATATATATTGATTGCATATGGGGCTGATGTCACTCGAAAATGCAACCAAGGTTTCACACCGTTTCATCTAGCTGCTTTGACAGGTATGTTTTTTGATTGATTCTATCATTAAGGAACAAATTTCTTTGATTGATCAACGAAATGAGGCTGGCACCCTCCCTCTACATTTGGCTTGTCGCAATCTTCAACATAAAATTGTGAAAAAAATTCTCGAATCTGGAAGTACTTCTTTCATGAAAGAGACTTGTAATATCCCTATGCCTTCAGATCTATACTTATATCAACTTATCCAAAATTGTGAGAATTTAAAAGAAGAAATAATAGATGAAACAAAAGCAGGTGTAGCCAAAAGAGTAATTGAAAAGTATTTCGCGCGAGATTGCGTTGTAGTTCAAAATTTGCTGATGTTCAATAAAGCCCATAAATGGTTTGATTGCCAACTACATCAATTCTTTACTCTTCTTGGCCGTAAAGGTTCGAAGCAGGAGACGGATTTGACAGTAGCATTATTGGCACTTGGTGCTGATATGAATTATAGAGCAGCCATTCAAATAGAAGATAATCCAGATACAACTATTTCTTTAGCACAACAAGATGAAAAGATCCTAGAGTTACTCATAAAACATGAAAATTGTGAAATTAATTATCCAGGGAATGATTTTAAAACGGTTTTGCACTATGCAGTCAAAGATGGAAGGAACAATAAAGACCAAGTTATCAAACTTCTGAGAAAAGGTGCAAATCCCAATTATAGGGATAATCGAGGAAGACCCCCGTTACTTTATGCCAATTATCAAAGCAAAATAAAAGCATTGCTTCATTTCGGCGCAGATCCATTCGTGATCGATAGAAATGGAAAAGCGTTAAGAATTAATAGTAAAACATTCCGAGATGATCATCTGCTTGCACGAGTTGCATTCAGAAAAGCCTTCTACAACGACGATACGGAACTGAAATTTTACGTAAGTCCGCTGCCAACCGCTGAAGTAAGACATTTCCTTAATTTGTGTCTTTCAAACGTTCATATGTGCTCTCTTAGAATAGATGAGCATCTGGAAGTGAAGTTTGATGAGGAAATAACCTATAATGATATTTTAACCGAAAATTACGAGCGAATCAATATGCATAATTACGACAAAATAACTGAAATAGTAAAGAGTGATGCACCAGCGAATGTGATACCATGGTTTGTTGAATATTTGAAGATTAAGATGAGAAAAATAAAATACTTTTTACCCATTAAACATACCATAGGAAACAGTGGAGTGAAACTTGAAGATTTCTTTATGGCCACACATGACCAAATGGCTCGGTATTTGGAAATGAAAGATGTGGCAAAATTCTTGAGATGTACCAAGATGACCTCTTACGCCAAATGGTTTTCGTACGATATAAACCGGAGAATTAAACTAGGCAATGAAGTTTTCGCTTTAAGGAATGAAATATTGAAAAATCCACTTACTTTAATTATATTTCGAAATCTTCCAATTGAATGTGCTGAGATCATTCTGAAAAAATTAACTTATCACGATTTAATACATTTGAATTTAGCGATAACTGAGTGATAAACTGTTAGTGCTATTGATGTAGATTAATATTATTGTATATTCAATTGAAAACCTGAACTGTATGATTTCAAAAGTTCTTCCAATAGTTCCAACCAATGTCCTTCCAATCACAATCTTATTCTCCAATAAATCCTCATTTTCAAGACAGTTTCCTTATCATGAAAACTGGAAAATCATAAAATATAAATCAAATGGCTATAATAATTTAGAAGTTATGTTTCAAAGAAATTAATCATTTTTTCCCAGGATATAATCTTTGTATACTCAATATCCCCAAATACTTCCATGTTGTAGATTTTGAATTGTTATGTATTGAATAAACGCTTCATTGATCTGATTCCAAATTTTTCATCTATGAGTATCAAATTCTGTTCTAGAATTGAAAAATTAAACCAAAAAACTTTCTACCAACATGAAGAAAAACCAAAAAATACTTGATATCAATCATTATGAAAGAAAGGTATCAAGGAATACATACTTCCCAAAATAAAATCTTCTTCATCTATAATATTGTTTATTGAATTTACACCAATACGACCTATGTCAAGGGCGTTTCAGATTCATTAGTATCAAAACTTATTCTATATCATAGATTTATAATACTAACTAGATGGCGAACCTGTCAAAAATTTGAGGCACACGGCGGCCATTTGCAGTTTGGGGTGAATTTGAGAGTTGTCACTTTTTCTATGAATTGAAATATTAGTATACCAATATTCCTTTATTTATTTTATTTCAACGAATTAAAAGAGATAGGATTACCAATATTGTTTAATAACTAATCACAAGAATCGAAAATATTTTCAATTTTAATAGACTGAAATGTCAGAGTTCACAGAACTCTAATATAGGGAGTTCGTTTTTCATCACTTCTTTCAAAGGAACGTCTATGTTTCAATCAAAATTCGAGCATGGACCTATTATAATCTATGAATTCGAGCACAAATGGCATAAAACATCAAATATTTGTGATTCACCCCAAACTGCAAATGGCGGCCATTTGCCTCACTTTTTTCTACGTGACAGTAAGGAAGTTCGACGTCCAGTTAGTATTATAGGTCCATGTTCTATATATGGATGATGATTATTTGAACAGCTTTGTATGATATATAAAAAAATCAGATCATTCAATGATATTCACAATATAATTTAAAAAAATCGAAAAAACTCATTCCTTTGAATATTTTTCAAAGAAGTATTCATTTCCGAATTTCAAAATTCCTCATTACAAGAATTCTTTTTGCGAAAGTGGAACAAAAGAAAGTACGCTGATACTGTTTCTTGTATAACTTATGAGGAAATATTATACAGGTGTCTGAAAAAGGTCCCCAAAGTGAGCCTCAATAAAACTATGAAATCTCACTTTTTTCAAATGGCAACCCTATTATTTTGTAATTCCAATCGATTGCTCGTCAAAAACCAGTTATGGTGTCCCGAAAAATTCATGCCTCTAAAATCAGTATTTTTGCCGTTATTCAATGAAATTCGAATTTCACAATTAAAGACAGGTTCGTACAGTTTGTAAGCTTGCATTTTTGAAGTAAGCTATGTTAGAAAACTGTCATTCTACTTTTCTTACAGATCAAGCACTAAGCAAAACATGCAATAATAATTTCACTGGATGATATATCAAGGGACCAAGGGTATGTTCTTTATTTGCGGCAAATGTAAACAAATTCCTAGAAAAAGGTAATTAGAAATTCAACGAACGAAATTCACATTTACTGACTTAAACTGAATTAAAATCAAAATTCCTGTGCAACTTGTCTGATGGAACGTGGATTTGCTTGAATATGTCCTAGAATATTTATTTGTTTTCTTCATTCTCTGTTACTGTATTCACACGATTCCGTCTTGGGTTAATGCTTCCACTAGAGAAAAATTGTTCTGATACTTCCTGAACTTCGATTCTGTTGAAGGTGGTAAATGTGGATTTCTTTCGTTAAACGTTCTGACTGCCCTTTCTAATATTTTGTTACATTCACCATAAATGAAGGACCATATTCAATACATCACTGTTACTGAATTCATATTTTGCATAGTGCCCGATTAATCAAAAAAGTATAAATGACAGTTTCTAAAATGCATTATCAAAGATTATATAGTATACTCTATAATCTATGTGCATTATAATCAACGACAAAGCCTTCTTGAAATCTTTTATCTAATAAATCTATGGTTAGACTAAGAACCTTGATTCAATCCTGAAATCGAATTTTATTCAATAACGGCAAAACACCAATTTTAGAGCATGAAATGTTCGGGACACCTAACTGGTTTTTGACAAGCCATCGATTGGAATTACAAAATTATAGGGTGGCTATTTGAAAAAAGGGAGATTTTATAGTTTTATGAGGCTCACTTTGGGGCCCTTTTTAGACATCCTGTAATATTTATATTATACAAGAAACAGTATCAGCGTACTTCTTTTGTTCCACTTTCGCAAAAAGAAATTCTGTAATGAGGAATTTTGGAGATATGGAAACAGGAAACTAATTTGTGACAACCTTTTTACCTTTTTTTCAGAAAATTTGATAATCAGGCTATAATTCAAGAACCGCTTGAGTGGTTGCACTATCATACATCGAATCAGTGTAGAATTGAACGAATAATTCGAATATGTATAAATATACAGGGTTTGCATTTGAAATAACGAAGTTACATTCGTTTCCGGTGAAACCGGAAGTAGATTCCTTTTGAAAATATTTTACAATCAAAGTTCATGTACTTTAAAACGAAAATCCAAAATCTTGAATCTGTATTACAATTCCTTCCTCGAAAACGTCTAATGAAACACTTAAAAAAAACACCCTGTATATTAGTGTGTTTTCCAAGTTCATTTTTTTATTACAATCTGAAATGAAAAACAGTCAAAACTTAAACCGATATTCTGTGCTCGTTTCAATGTCGAAGCAATATGGAAAAGTAAACAAACACGAGAGCATCAAATTATGCTATCTATTTTTAGGCCCCATGTTTTGTATTCATCATGATGCCTGGCTGTCAGGTACTCACAGATGATAATAATTCTACGAATATGGAAGGTTCATGTTTGTTTTAATTGTTCCGATTGGTATTTTATCACAAGCGAACAATAATTTGAAATTTCGCAATATGAATTTCATCGTCAAATGAGAATTCCGTTCGTAACCTGTAATAATATCATTTAGACTACAGGCCCGTGTTGAAAAAATTATGGGTCATTTGAACCACCAGGTGACCTATCTAGAACGATATAAGAGCATAAAATAATAAGATTCAGCACTATTATATATATGCCGTCACTTGTAAGCTGTTCAACTGAGTACAGGTAGAGTGGGTAAAGTTTGGTCACATATTTTGTACTGCATTTTTACCATCGATAGATCCGTGAAAAATAATAAGAAAACGCGTAGCGCCGTAAAAAAATGGGGAGCCACAAAGTCGAAATTTTTTTTAATTTTCCGACAATTACCAGGGAGAATTTGGTCATTTGATTTTGTACTATGCATCTATGTCATACTATTTCAATACTGCTTTTAATCCATTATCCGCAACGCCGTACAAAAATCATGCGACAAGGGGAAAAAAATCTAGGGTTGCAATCCCCTCTCTTTCTGTAGTCCAGGGGGTGATTAGACACAATATGAAATAAATTTATTTTGAAAGTATTTTATGCAAAGATAATAATTTTTCACATGCCGTACATTTTCGTTAGTTCAAAGGGAAAAAAAAGAAAAATCCATATATTTGTACTAATTTTCATAGTATTATCGTGATTCTAGGTTCCTAGTTAGAAACTATGTTGAATATGGGTTTGTATACTATTCATTTATACCAAATATAGACATATTGTCATGATAATTCCAAAAAACAATATATTTTTGAGAAGTACTCAAGTACTGCAGTGGTAATGTAGATACATATTAATAAAAAAATGATTATTTTCGAAAACTTCACCACCCTGTAAATCAAAAGGTAAGACCTTTAGGACATACGTTCACAAGTTTTTTTTTTTTAAATGAGCCCAAAAATCACTCCAATAAATAAATATTGATATTCAATTAGGAAACATCCTGTATATACAAATTTTTCACTCTGTATAGAAAAGTGCTTCCACATTTCATTATTGAAGGAGCAGCTCAAGTTAGAAATGAAACATATGGTATGAAATATGTGTATATAAATGCTAATGAAAGAACTATAATGTTTTATTAGAGGAATCCGCTCTCAAGAACATCTAAAATATATTTCATCATTCTCGTCAGCATCAAGTAATTCTTCTTATAGTCGGGTCAAATACTGTAAAATTAAATTAGGTCGTCTTCCGTTCATGCCTTCTTCACAGTGGAAATTATGCAAAGGTTTCTGTAATGGAAATTCCAAATAAAATTAATTATATCCATATTGAAATATATCTCCGAAAAGAGCCATTTGGAAACCCCATTTCGAAATTGTGTAGGCATTAAAATTGCAGTATCCGAACAGAAGCACGGTTTCACGAAATTATATCATTAAGTACAGCTTCGAAATATACAGCGTGTTTCATTATGAACTGGACGAACGAATATAGGGCCCCGCTTACATCGGGGTGAATCATTTACTTACCTCGTTCACGAAGCATATTAGAAATACAGGTTATGGAGGGTCAATTTTCGGAATATTCTCTTTCTGTTGATTGTAGACAGTTAGTTATATCTCTAAACCATCTATAAAGTGTTAAAGTTTTGGTCTATCACGACTAGATTTTTGATTCGTCCAGTAGGCCAAGCAATAGAGGTTTTTTACGTGACAAAAATACTACCTGACTCTGACTGTGCAGTCATGCAATAGGTAGTTTCTACATGCTTTCATGATAAATTCCACTCCTGAATCGTCTTTTTTTTTGAGAAGCGAAAAATAGCCAAAAAAATCCAAAATTTTGCTTTTTCGCTTATAAAAACGTGAAGTATTGATCTGATCGAAAAGCTGTTAAGGCACTTTTTGTAGAGAATTCAAAAACAAAAAAATGAGAGGTGACACGTCTCAAGCGGATGATTAGTTTCGAGAAAAGTCCAAAAAACTGGAAAAAAAACATCAATTTTTCCAAAATTCATAACTTGATCAATTTCTGAGATGAAGCGTAGTTGCTCTGAATTTAAGTTGTGATTAACATATACTTTATTGGTGCACAATTACAAAGCTGTCGGATAAATAGTCTTTGCACAATCGCAGTTTTACGAATTCGACGTACTTTTTTCAAGAAGGTCGTGATACTCGGCTACTTGTCGGATTTGAATTTTACAAAAAGCATTTTAAAGAAGAAATAAAATTCTTCGAATCGTTTATTCTCTCGATACCGACCGATAATGTTTAGTGGGCGAAAAACGGCGTCAAACAGGAGCAAAAAGTCTCGAATGCATCAAACTAGTCGCGGAGTGGGAGTCGCCCGCAACGCGACGCGCGTAAGATACAAGGGATACAGTTTTCCCCTCGCGTAACGGGCGACTCCCACTCCGCGACTAGTTTGATGCATTCGAGCCTTTTTGCTCCTGTTTGACGCCGTTTTTCACCCACTAAACATTATCGGTCGGTATCGAGAGAATAAACGATTTGAAGAATTTTATTTCTTCTTTAAAATGCTTTTTGTAAAATTCAAATCCGACAAGTAGCCGAGTATCACGACCTTCTTGAAAAAAGTACGTCGAATTCGGAAAACTGCGATTGTGCAAAGACTATTTATCGGACAGCTTTTTAATTGTGCACCAAAAAAGTATATGTTAATAACTACTTAAATTCAGAGCAACTACGCTTCATCTCAGAAATTGACCAAGTTATGAATTATCGAAAAATTGATGTTTTTTTCCAGTTTTTTGGACTTTTCTCGGAAACCAATTATCCGCTTGAGAAGTGTCACTTCTCATTTTTTTGTTTTTGAATTCTCTACAAAAAGTGCCTAAACAGCTTTTCGATCAGATCAATACTTCACGTTTTATAAGCGAAAAAGCAAAATTTTGGATTTTTCTGGCTATTTTTCGCTTCTCAAAAAAAACCTAAGACGATTCAGGAGTGGAATTTATCATGAAAAACATGTAGAAACTACCTATTGCATGACTGCACAGTCAGATTTCAGGTAGTATTTTTGTCACGAAATCGACCTCTATTGCTTGGTCTAATGGTTTTTCATTTCCGCTTGCAGTACGAATTTTCATTCGCAAGAAATTTTTATCGCATTGAGAGCCCCTGTGGACCTTGTAGCCCTAGGCTTGAGCATACTAAGCATACCAGTAAATCCTCAACGAACGAAACTGTAGCAAAGCCCTGGAAACAAGGACGCGCACTGTGCTGGCACGTTCACATTTCCCACAAAACATGTTGCGGGTTTCGACCCAGATGCAACCCACGACCTTATCGATGTTTGCATATTGTAATTTCACATGTACCAGTACAGGTAATCATGATAACCGGTAAATGTCAACAGGAGCAAAGCCGCCTATAATTAAAACTGGTTTCAAATCCTGGATGTACCAAACTCATAAATCAACCTTTCACCGTTTTATCGACACTGCCACCCCATCGGATGGGATTTATGTGATTTACTGAATTTTTAATCCGTTAATAGAACAGATCAATAATTATTAATAAGTTTGTATGACATGCATGAGAGTGAAACATACAGGGTGTTTCAATGATACTACAACAAGTATTACGCATTTTGAGTCAGTCTACCCATACATAGTCCAGTAAACGAAGGTCTAGAAATCACAATTTCTGGGAAAGAGCTACATTTTTGATATGATGATTATTATGAAGGTATGAATACAGGGTGTTTCATAATAAACTGAATAAACATATAGGGGAAAACCCGGATAGATGCTCCACTTTTTGAATTTGCCTCATATTTTTGAAAATATTGATTTATATGTGTAATCTCTATGAGTGTAGGGAGCACCATTATTTTATTTGGAATACTGAGACTTTTCTCTGACATAGCAATCCCAAATTGCATAATAATTTGATTTTTGCAGAACCCTTTTCTTGGGATAGTTGCCTACAAGTATGGATAGATGCCCCACCATGAAAATACTGGGAGGGATAGATGCCCTTCATACTGTGTGAACCAAAAACCCAACTAAATATAATGAGATTTTCTATGCTTAAAACAGAAACTTTATGTACGTAACATGGATCGAATTAACAACAATTGTGCATTTTTAATTGAATTTCAAGAGCATATATCGAACAAAAAGTTACATTCTTCATATTAACATAAAGCATTATTCCACTCATTCATGATAAATTAATGAAATAATAAGTCTCAACAAAAATGATCAGGAATCAAGTTTAAAATCAAAATAACACAATGAATCGAAAATCTGCTAAGATATGGTTTTAGTTTAGATGTCCTAAGGGCCACCCATACCTCAAAAAATCAGGGCAACTATCCTTTTCGATAGGAATAGATGTCCATGAATTTTTTTAATAAATTAAGAAGAAAACAAAAACCTATTGTAGTCAGATATACACTCAATGAAACACTGTATTGGCGTAATATGAAAAATGTATGAATTTATTACCACTTCAAAAGTTATACAGCGGCAAATACCTACCTCTAAAAGTTTGGCATGTTTGTGAAGTTCGCTGCTGGATTGATCGCACACACTAGCGAAAAACAGCTTCACTTTACAATAACCCTTACAAAACTAAGGTCCAGGGTGACTGTAGCAGCTACTTATAAATTAATTTTTTGATAGATGTTTCGAAAGTTAGGTATTTTGAAAATGGGGCATCTATCCAACTGAGGTATCTATCCGGGTTTTACCCTATATTCGTGTAGGGGACATGGGGAGAATCATTTTTGCCTTATACAATATATCCCGTTTTCAAAGCATAAGCGAGATCCAGGGTGTTAACCGTCATTTTGAGCAAGATTCTTATGAGTGTGGTCAATTATGAATAACATTTAAAGTAATGGTTTTTAGTCAAATCTCAGTAATTTTGGGTCTTCTATTCAGAAAAGTTGTTGAACTTCGAAAAAAAAGTACATAATGGCAAAAAACCTGCGATGTTCCTATTCTTTTCGGTTGCTAAATCGAATTCTTCTGAAAATGTTTTTTTAATCGATCACAAGTTTTTTTACATGTCTACAGCGATAAAAAAAATTCGCCTGAAATGGATAAAATTTTGTACAATTGCACTTCTTTAATTATCAATCACGAATATGAAACAGAACTGTAAAATATCAAACGTTTTCGTTACTACTGTCATTCAAATGTTTGGTTCAGACCTCTGAAATAATAAAAAAAAATTGTTTTGAGTTCTAGAGGCAAATAATTGAATCATTGTTATGTCTAAACATTCAAGATAAATTTATAGAAAAAAAACTAGATGAAACTTAGTTGGGACTCGAACCGATGAAGGTATTAAAAAGGGAAATGAGACTGTTCTAAGGATATCAATATTCGTTGCCAGGCAACGGTAGTTCGTAGTTCATAGAGTTTGACTACTGGCTAAATTATATTCACTGAAATTCAAATACCAGTCAAAATTTATGAACTACGAACTACCGTTGCCTGGCAACGAATACCAATATCCTTATAACAGTCTCATTTTCCTATTTAATACTTACGTCGGCGTCGGTTCGAGTCCCTACTAAGTTTCACTGAATTTTTTTTATAAATTGATCTAAAATGTTTGGACTTTTGTCTATGGATACAATTTTCAAACTGAAGTAAGTATACGATACTACTTCAGATTTTTTTCGCGTTTTCGTTGTCCAAGGGATAAACATTATAGTGATCATAATAATTAATAAATAAATATTCATTCGTTTGCTTCAGCAAGATATTTCAGTATGGCCAACTTTAGAGCTCGAGCAAAGTGATTTAAATAATATTGACGAATTAAATTTTATCAGTTGATAATTTCGTGAGCGTCACGAAGGAACATGAAAACAAATTTTCATTTGCATTCCCTCATCAGAGTAGAGGCGTCCTCTGAAATGCCAATTCTCGTAGTACTTTTAATGAATTTCGTTTTCATTGTACACGATAGCCATTTTGTTCCCCAATTTCGATAATTTTAAGTTTTTTCCAATGAAAATTACCTTAATTGAGAAGGATCGTAATAACCGGTTCATTAGGGAAATGCAAATTGGCGGTTTTATGTGACCATGGAGCCACTAGGTCGGCTGGGATATTACTATCCAAGTTTGTGGAATTTCTATTCTGGACATCATTATGGCCAGCTTCGGAACTCAATTTATCAAGTGGTTTATCTATTTTGCGAACATAACAGATCAATAATCTATGAAATATCTTTCTCTGATTATCACCAATAAACTTAGTGTTGAATAGGACTCATGCCTTATTTATACCTTTATGCTGAATTGAAAATTTTAAAACTTTTAATGGAAAAGGGCCTCCTTTTGACTTAAATCACCAATATGATAGCACAATAAAACTTCTGATATCTTCAATGAACACCCACAAGATCAAATACGATTTTTCAAGGGTTTCAATGGTAAATCTGCCCCCGCAGCCTTTTCAATTTATATTGGAGGAATCGATTAGGCATTGAAATTCAGCCAACTTTTTAGTTATTTATCTCTAGCCATTATTAAGATTTTGTAGGAAACCCTTTTTCAATTTTATTTTTTTCTCCAGTGAAGTCCAAAATTTTCGAATGGTGATTTTTTCTCTTGATTCTTTGCTATTAAAGAAATAGACATTTAATTTTTTTATGAACTTCAGCTGAAAAATCGATTTTTAGAAAAAAAAATAAAATTATAGTATAATTTGTTTTTCGGTGTTCTTCAAAAGTGTCCACCGCCATTTTTTGATACAAATTGTCCTCTTTGGTCCTTTGTATCCTGGAATTATTTCACATTTTTAAAATTGGTGGAACATTTGAAAAAAAATTAAACTGTTTAAATTTTGGGATTCAGCAGATGTTCATCAAACTTTGGTGCAGTTATTCATATTAGCCCCTGAACAATATTAGTGAAAAAACAATTGGCGATCTGTTTTAGTTTGAAAGAGATGGGGCCCCAAAGTCCGAAAAATATTTCAATTGAAAGTCACTTTTCTCACTTCAAAAACACTGAATTACCGCTATAACCCTTTCAACATTGATTTGAAAAAATCAAGAAAAAGGGCTCTTATGTTAACGGGTGCTAAGATGAAAATATCGAGAAAACCAGTATTGTTGAATATATCTTTTAAAATTTTGGAATTTATTTCTGATCCTTCACTTTTTTCCATCACTAAGTTCATTTTCCAATAGAAGGGTAATATCAAAATGGTTGTCGGCAGATACATAATTGCGGGTTCTCCACCGCTCTGCATATTTCAGTCATAAATTAACCAACATTCGGGCCCGAAATATCAAACTGACCTCCAGGATCCTAACTATACATGGTCCTATTTCTCAAACTTGTCGCTTAATAAATTCACAAAGTTACGCGGCATATACAAGTAGAAACAGGCAAACTACCGTAACTGGAGCTTCGTTCTAATCCGAGCTTCGTTCACAAGATGTGTATTCCATGACAAAGGAATTCCTAATCCTTTGACAGTAAAATGGCAAGAAACATTAAAGACCCGAGTAACGACAGAATAATGCCGTTTGCGACAACACAACTAATCGTGTAGGATTCGGTTGACAGCAGTCCCGTAAACGGAGAACTAATCTGCCTCTCACGGCTAATATAATGGGCCCCACTCACTTCGTTCTTCTCCGCCGTTTTTACCCGACGGTTTAAAAACGGTCGGGTAAAACTGCCGCAAAAACGAAGTGTATGGGCTAAAAACGGCGCACTTACCGACGTTGCAAATTTCAGATGAGGCCTGATTTTCGTTCGTTCTCTTGACGTTTTTAACCGTCGGGTAAAAACGGCGGAGAAGAACGAAGTGAGTGGGGCCCTTAAGAAGTCTTGCACCATGTGTTTAGCCGGAAAACATGATAGAGCAAGAGCCGTGAACCCAGACCTTCGTTATTTTATAAAGCTGAAAACTTGTCTACGCATGCTCCCAACACAGGTAAGAAGGATGGACCATTATGAAATTTGGGTTACTCTGGCTTTGGCAGGTAAACGGTATTAAAGGGGTGTAAAATACTGATCTAGTTTCGTCATTTTATAAAGTGTTATTTTTCGACATTACCTTCAGAATATCATTAAAAATCACGTCATTAATTGCCCGACACTTACTATAGTGGCAACCCATTGCCAAACACCCTTAATGTTCATAAAATTATATGTAATTCTACTTACGTTATAGTATAAAAGCTGATTTTTATATATGATACTTGGGCAATAATAAGATAATGTTTCCTCATTAGCCAGACATTTTTGATAGTGCCAACCCTTTGCCAGACAAGCTTGTAGTTTAGCTACAGGTGCAAGCGCGAGACAGTATTTATGAGTGGGTGTGAGTGAGAGAGCATGCTTATAATGACTTATGCAAATAAATTTTTTGGTATAGATTTATATAACTAATCATTTAAGTGAATCTCAAAAACATCTGAAGAAAAGACATCCGATGCTACAACTAAATAAAATTGTTTAAAAATTTAATTTATTATATGTATTAACAATTTAATTTAGTTGTAGCATCGAATGTTTTTCCTTCAGATGTTTTCGAGATTCACTTAAATGATTAGTTATATAAATCTGTACCAAAAAATTTATTTGCATAAGTCATCATAATCATGCCGTTTGAATGAAAATCATTATCATATACAGGGTGTCCCATTACTCGACGTCAACCCGGAACCGGGTGAAAAGGCAAGTAATGCTGGTTGTCAGAAAAATATAAAAAAAAATCTAAGTTGCATGATTTTAAAATAATGAGCATTTAAAAAAACACGCAAAATTCCACACCCTGTGGCAGTCTTTTCGCTCCTGTTGCCACAAATATCAACTTTTTCCAACTTTTTTCTTTGCTGTGTAACCTTGAATAATGCTTGTCTAAACTGTAATCAAAATTTTGATACCAGCTGCTCTAGGTTTCATAAAAATAGGGCTTACTTCTCGGAAAAAAAATTCGAAATAAACAATTGCCTAGTTTCAACTGACTGTATTGAAAAAAAATGTACTACGTAGGTTTGGCATGTTTTTTCAAAAGTTGGCGCATTTAGTGAGGATTCCAAAATGGTATAATACTTGTTTAATTATAGCTGCAGTAGTTCAAATTTATTTTCGATTGCCTTTGAATACTCTTTTTCGTTAACTGCTTCCCAGTAATAGAGTCCAATGGGTTCAAGTCCGGTGAACGGGCCGGCCACGAGATTGGACCAGAAAGTCCGATCCATCTTCCGGGAAAAAATGTTATCAGAAAAAAAAATTTGCAGAGAAAATAATTTTTCCAGAAAAAATTTTTCCTGAGAAATTTCTCTGAAAATTTTTTTTTCTGGTAACATTTTTCCCGGAAGATGGATCGGACGTTCTGGTCCAATCTCGTGGCCGGCCCGTTCACCGGACTTGAATCCATTGGACTTTTTTACCGGAAAGCAGTTTGAGAAAAAGTGTATTCGAAGGCGATCGAAAATAAATTTGAACTACGGCAGCTGCAATTAAACAAGTATTATACCATTTTGGAATCCTCACTAAATGCGCCAACTTTTGAAAAAACATGCGAAACCTACGTAGTACATTTTTTTTTCAATACAGTCAGTTGAAACTAGGCAATTGTTTATTTCGAATTTTTTTTCTGAGAAGTAAGCCCTATTTTTATGAAACCTAGATCAGCTGGTATCAAAATTTTGATTACAGTTTAGACAAGCATTATTCAAGGTTACACAGCAAAGAAAAAAGTTGGAAAAAGTTGATATTTGTGGCAACAGGAGCGAAAAGACTGTCACAGGGTGTGGAATTTTGAGTGTTTTTTTAAATGCTCATTATTTTAAAATCATGCAACTTAGATTTTTTTTATATTTTTCTGATAACCAGCATTACTTGCCTTTTCACCGGTTCCGGGTTGACGTCGAGTAATGGGACACCCTGTATACATGTGAAAATCCCTTATCTATAATTCCATATGGTAGTTCAACTTCACTCGGTCACGAAAACTGCCAAATAATCTATTTATTCCACTTTTCCATTATCTCCGAAACGAAATAAGGGTGCTGTAGTTCGAATTGGGTAATTTTGAGTTTGTGCCAACAGGATTGGTTGTCGTTCGAGGAGGAGTTGGAGTTTTCGAGGTTTGGAAGTTTTCTGATATCGTTCTGGCTTCGCAGTGTCCATTCAGTCGGATAAATTTTGATTAAACACTGCAGCAAGAAACAATTGAGGTACGAAAAGGATCGAGAAACCGTATGTAATATTGAGATTTTTTTTTCAAAGTCTTCACGTTCGAATTGAAGTCCGGGAGAGACCGAACATATTTTGAGGAAACCAATGTAACTTTTTTGTTTCTGAGATATATGTTTCTTAACTGTTGAAACATTAGACAAAGGGTAGGGGCAGTATAATAAATTACAAAATATGATATAAAGCAGTGACGGCTCGTGCCCTCCAGATGGGGGTCGGCCAGACCAAAAGAAATATATATATAACACAGATTTTTTTATTCGCGATTGTAAACTCTTAATTTTTTTTGCCATCACAGCCGCCTCGTCATTGGTTTGTCCGAATAATTTAGTCGCTATATTAAAATGATTGAAATTGTCTAACAAGTTATTGAAAATATCATTCGCGGTTCAAATTTTACGGACATCGCAAAATCCCAAAAATCGTTTCGATAATTCACCGTGTCGTCATTATTTGACAGATACATTTAATATCTATTGTCTCGTCTATTCCCCAAGAAGAGTACGTTGCACTGTCTATTTCCTCATAAATTAATTCCCTCGCCGAATCATATAAATCACTCTGTATGGTTCTTGACAAACCAAAAACCGACGCGACGGCGCGGAAGGCTAAACACAATTTTGAAATCTTTGTCTAAATTCGCGGCGATTAAACGACCTCCTAAAAATTCTCATGATTGTTTCTTGTATCAATAGGAAAGGGATCATATTCAATAGATGTTTCATAATTTTACTACTTTCCCTAACCTTATCGTCGAAACTTTTTATAAATTTGCGATGAGCACTCGAGCACTGTCCGAACAATTCAAAATATTTTGTTTTCCGACTCACCAAGTCGACGCTGCTTTACACAACCTCCCTTACATGTGCCAATACCTAGTATCTCAAATTTAACAATCAAATAAATCTGTAACAAACTTACGGAAGTAGCCAAATAAATTTTAATAACACTTGGACACTTGTATTACACTGTCGACTTACCCCTTAGAAATACTAACCCCTTTTCAATTCCTTATACATAAGCGAAGATCGCGAAATGCGATTCTAGATGAATTCCTTCTGAGGTACGGCCTGCCGACCTAGCCGCGTATTCTAGACCTTTTGAAATCACGATATTCCTAAAGTTAAGAATACATTAATGATATTTTCATGATCAGAAAATCAGTAACTACTATCGAACGGTACAAAACCGATCTTTCCTGAAATAGTTATAATTAACTATTCATTCGATCAGTGAAAGAACTGTGCAAATTAGCAACTTCTGCTTCGCAGGGTAGGCCTGCCGACCTTAGAACATATATAGATGGAATGGCAACTCTAGTGCTACGGATACATTTGTTTATGTACGAACACTCGAAGCCTCTCTCTCTCAACGGACACTAAGACAGTGGCGTAACATAATTTCATATAAAAAATACTAAAACCCTCGAATAATCAAGATTTAGCGAAATAACGTGGTCAACAAGCGAGAAAAGAAAGACAGTATTGACAGATGTTTACTGCTTGTAAACCTTATTCACATTGCCAAGTCGACAATTTATCTGAATTGGGAGGAAAATTATTATCGTGATTTTAATTTTTTTTTATAAATCAAAAACTAAGATGAAATTTTCTCAACTAAAATTCAAATAGTGGAATTCAAGCTCTTCAAATATCAAGAAATCAATACTGTATAATCACATTTGATTTTTTAAGTATCTCACTCATTCGTCTTGAAAAGTTGATCTGGCAACGTTTTGAATTCAGCTAGCTCGATTGTGATTGGCGACACTAGGCCTCTATCTCTCTCCAGTGTTCGTACAACAACAATTTGTTTATTTGCCATTCCATCTATTTATGTTCTAAGCTGCCGACCGTGACTATTGGGAAGCGACCTACTATCGATGCGTTGTACCGTTCTACTGAGTGGCCGTATTCTGGACGTATGTCGTAGTATCGCTTCATTTACGTACTGGTAGTACGGCCGAGGGCTGTGGGCCGACCTTGGTGTCACAATTGTAACATTTGTGTTACATTTCAGATCTACTGTTACGGTGTAACGTACAATTCTGAATTGTTAGCTTTCGGTGATGTTACGATATGTTACTATTTATAATTTTGGGTTTGTTACAAAAAGAACAATCGCTAGATGCTTTGGAAATCGAATATTTGGTGAGCCAGAAAGGAAAGTTGGGCGGAATAAGTTATATTTTTCTGTTCTGAGTGGAAATATTAAATATCCAGGCAATTTTAATATCGAAATTTATAATTCAGAATGACTTTGAATGACTCAGAATTATTTTCAATTTCCCGATTATTTTTGGGTCGGCCCGGCCGACTCTGCCGACCCCGACGAGCTGTCACTGATATAAAGTCCGTTCACAAAAGTTTGAGCCGTCGGTTAGCTATGACAATTTGGCATATTCCACTGTGTATATTAAAATTTTAGGTTATGTTGTTTATTTTCTTGTCAGATTGATATTCAATGTTGTCAATATTGAGTTATCTGATAACTCGCAAGCTCGTCGGACGAGGCCGGGTACATTCGGCAACGTTGACTTTATTTTACGTTATGACAACAAATACTGCCAAATTCAGATAAATAAAGAAACGCCTACTATGCGCTCTACCTTTCGTGAACGGACTATAGGTACCTAATGTGTTAGTTGGTGTTTTTCGTCTGTTTTTGAGGTATGCCTCGTTTCCATTCCATAAAAAATATGCTACCTTTTGTAATGACATAGAGAATTGGACTTTCCGAAACATAATATATTCAAAATTATTAAGTTTTATCAAGAGGTGAATTCACATAGATAGTTTTATATGATGGTTATTTGTAGGATTGTTGTTTCGAATTGTTAGATCTTGAGAAAAAATGGATATCCTCCGAAACTACGACGAAACCAAAAAATGAATTTCAGTAAAAATCATTCCAGATTCCTAATATTTTTCATGATCCAATATGTTTTTCTATTCGCTTCGTTGTCAGAAGGTCTTGTAACCTAAAGGAGATCGATTGGCATAATCTGAATGGCCCATTTTCCACTTGAAAGTGTTTTCCAATCCGCAGTGCCTTTGATTTTCTCTGTTCGTTTACTGAGCTGTTCCAGAACCTAATTGCATGATTAATTGCTTTCTTTCGTACTCAATAGGCTGCCAATCAACTTCAAACAATAATCATGATTGCCATGGCCAAAATACCCTTCTAATTGAAACACTTGTTCAAGTTGAAAGTGAATTTGAAATGTGATTATCACTATACTCACACTGACATTTTCAATTCGTTGCTAACAGCATGCGGTGGATTACCTGAAACAAAATTTTCATTGAATATGATTGATTATTATTAATGAAAAGAGTTTGGTACTTTATTGCCATAAAATGCTTTTGATATTGCATTCACGAAAAGAATAGGAAAAAGTTTTAGTGAAGGTTATTTTCAGCAGTCAATCATTCGATAAATGTTACGAGTATGTTTGTGATGAAAAATAAATGCGTTGGTAGATCAACTCTTAATACAAAAACTGAGATCTTAAATATCTTCAAATTGAAGAGGTTAATAAAAAAAATCAGATTTTGTCAATGAATTTAACGGTTGTCGTTTACGCCGCGAAACCTATTTTTAATCCCTTAGCACAGAACGTCTAAGTACGAATACTCCTCACATTTCCAAAGTATTAGAATGTTCATTCATATACCTGTTGGAATGGGTCTGCTTGGCCAAAGGCTCGAATGCATCAAACTAGTCGCGGAGTGGGAGTCGCCCGCTACGCGACGCGCGAAAGATATAAGGTATACAGTTTTCCCCTCGCGTAGCGGGCGACTCCCACTCCGCGACTAGTTTGATGCATTCGAGCCTTTTTGCTCCTGTTTGACGCCGTTTTTCACCCACTAAACATTATCGGTCGGTTATCGACAGAATAAACGATTTGAAGAATTTTATTTCTTGTAAAATTTAAATCCGACAAGTAGCCGAGTATCACGACCTTATTGAAAAAAGTACGTCGAATTCGGAAAACTGCGATTGTGCAAAAACTATTTATCCGACAGCTTTGTAATTGTGCACCAATAAACTATATGTTAATAACTACTTAAATTCAGAGCAAATACGCCTCATCTCAGAAATTGACCAAGTTATGAATTTTCGAAAAAATTGATGTTTTTTCCAGTTTTTTGGACCTTTCTCGGAAACTGACTATCCGCTTGAGACGTGTCACCTCTCATTTTTTTGTTTTTGAATTCTCTACAAAAAGTACCTTAACAGCTTTTCGATCAGATCAATACTTCACGTTTTACAAGCGAAAAAGCAAAATTTCGGATTTTTTTGGCTATTTTTTGCTTCTCAAAAAAAACCTAATACGATTAAGGAGTGGAATTTATCATGAAAAACATGAAGAAACTACCTATTGCATGACTGCTCAGTCAATTTCAGGTAGTATTTTTGTCACGTAAAAAACCTCTATTGCTTGGCCTAAGAATCAAGCTTCTGACATCGTTGAATGCAGCTTGATTCAACAATTTTATTCTTCTTGTTGAATACTGGGTACCTAATTTTATTCATCTAATTGGTTCATTATTCAATTGTATATCATAGGTCAGAAGTGTTGAAAACATTAAAAAAAAACTTTGAACTCCTAAAATTATAAAGCCGATTTTGCTTGAAGCATCAAAAGATTATAAAACCAAGAATCCATGCTGTAGTTTTTTTGCCTTTGAAAATCATTATTCTAACGGCTGAGCAAACATAATTAGATTTGAGTAAAGGTTCTTCTCTATCAGTCAGTTAAACCTAAGCGTTTCCGCTCAAAATTCGAGCATATTAGGACGATCAGATAAAGCGCTGTTCATAGCACTGAAGGAACAAGCTCTCGAAAAGTTCAGAGATAGCCACGTTATTTCGGGTCTACATCTAATCAAATGTCTGGATCATCAGAGTGAAATTATTAACTCCTTATTAAGATTAGGATTCCATCGAAAGCCGGAAGGGGGGCCCTATGGCGAGCCTAATACTCAAACAACGCTTCAAACTCGCAAACAAATTGGGCCATAAGACGAAAAAAGAGTTGCTTGCTAATTGGAGAAATTCTTATTAGATTATAGCGTTTCCAGCGAACGAAGAACTTTGGCATTCTTCGCTAACTTGGATGGATTAATATGCAGGTTCGTGCTGGCAATTGTGCAGATTTCGCGCAGGAACAATGATGAGATTGAATCTGTTATTTCAATTATTCCTTCAAGATTGTTCAATCTATTATAGACTCAAATATTTAGTTTGCCTAGAATGTGGACGAATATACAGTTCAGTCTTATATTTCGATGAATAGCTTAAATTCAACTCAAATTCAGCCAAGCTCTGATTATTTCTAAGAAACTACACTACTGGAAAAAATTGAAGGATCAAAAAAAAATCCAATTTTTTCGGCCATTTTCAATATGCCGTAACTTTGAGAGGAATGGTCGTACAAGGAATTTAAAAAAGGGAAATTGTAGCTCCAAGTGTCTAGTTTTTGGATTAGTACATCAAAAATTTTAAGTTTCAGTGGTTTCCGAGTAATGATAGAAAAATCAGCAACGAAAAAATTCTCGAAATTTTACCACTTTTTTTTTCTTGTCTACTAGCGTGGAAATTTTATTTTTGCATAATCGTTATAATGATGGGATACTTTGTTAATTCAGCTTTGATTTATTTTTTCATTGACCTCAATACGTCCACTTCTCGCCGAGATATAGGTCTTCAAATGGAAAAGGATCCATTTGTCTTTGATTATCGATTTTTTTGTTTGACCCGATTGAATTTTTGGAAAACATAAGGATCACGTTTTTTACTCTGAGAAGCTCATAATCTTCAAAAAGGCAAAAAAGAATTTTCTCCAGCTTTTTCCACATTTTAATTGCAGATAGTACATAAATTTCAAAAAAGAAAAATAAAATAAACTAACAAATGAAATTTTTATTAATTTAATAACGGATAAAACCTGGACCCTTTTCTTTTGAAGACCGATATCTCGGCGAGAAGTGGACGTATTGAGGTCATTAAAAAAATAAATTAAAGCTGAATTAACAAAGTCTCCTATCATTATAACGATTATGCAAAAATAAAATTTCCACGCTCCTAGACAAGAAAAAAAAAGTGGTAAAATTTTGAGAATTTTTCTGTTGCTGATTTTTCTATCATTACTCGAAAACCACTAAAACTTAAAATTTTGAAGTTCTAATCCAAAAACTAGACACTTGGAGCTACAATTTTTTTTTAAGTTCCTTGTACGACCATTCCTCTCAAGTTACGGCATGTCAAAAATTGCAGAAAAATTTGGAATTTTTTCTATTCCTTTAATTTTTTCCAGTAGTGTATTTATATTATTTCCTACTTTCATATTTTATTGTTCATTATTTTATGAAGTTTCTCGTTGCCTAAAGGCTAAGCTTCTGATCAAGCTTTTATAAGAACCTTCAGGCGATCTATTAGGTAATTTCACAAATCATTCTCTCATGTTTACAGCGATATCATCGAACTGTGGAATTGCTGACTAGAGGATTGATAACTTTATCGCTCATTTATGGCCTCAGTCAATTATCGGAGTTTTCATTACGAAAACTGTCGTCCCAAAAGCCTCACAGACAGACACGAAGTCCGCCAGAAATACTCCATAGTCAGGTTCATAAAGTGATAATTCAACATTGTCGACCTTCCTAAAACAAAGATATATCAATTCTCTGGAAATGAGAGCAAATAGAAACTGCTTTGAAAACTCCAACAGAAAGAAAACAAAACTGTTTCCGAAGGAATAAACCGAGGAATAATAATCATTATAACACCAAATTCCGCAAAACAATTTCCAAAACATCTCAGTAAATTGAGACCCAACTCTTTCAACGATCCCGTCCCTGACACAAGACTGGATTACATGATCTTTGTCGCTATTTTGTCGGGCTCTTCGGGAGTTTTCCTTTTACTCTTATAGCTCCGCTTGGTTTATTTTCAGCGCGGTTTTGATGAGGATAAAGCACCTTAATTGTTTTGCCTCAGGCTACATTCATTATCGAACTCAAGAAAAGCAGGGGTTGTTTTCATAAATTTTCTCATTATATCGGCGGGGTATTATTCAATTTCACAGCCTGGTTAGATTGATGAATTTTTTCATGGTAGGCTTTCTTGATGGAAGGGAAATTATCGAACGGATTTTGTGGTATCTAGTTGAGTGAATAATCATTGAGGTAAGCATGTTACATTCGCACTATCGCGATTGTTTTCAGGTGATTTCATAACTACACTGCGTAAAAAAATTAACGCACATTATGGAAATCTCGAATTCATTTTACAACTGAAGGTGTTCTCAATGATAATTATTTTTATAAAAATTATGCATGCATATGTTATCCACTTTCAACGTTTTTCTTCAATACAGATGTTTTTTCCCAGCAGGAATAAAAAAAGATGAGATTATCAGATTTTGAATGTATTAGCTCCATTCTGAAAATCAGTTGTTCTTGATCAATTCTAGTGATCAATGGTTTTTCTTTCGTTCGATTTTCTACACTCGATCGCTATGCAACGCGAAACACTCAATTTGAACCAAGAGCAATGTGCCCAAGCGGTAGTTTTGCGAGAAGAAGGGTGGACATTTAGTTCACAAATCTTGGTCACTAGTAGTCACTTCAAAGCGATCATACTCGTCAGTTTCGAAGAGAACAGCCCAAAACATGTGAGAAAGTGGATTATTCGAAAAATGCTGAAAAATGTTTGGTGAGAGCAGCTTAGTACCCTGGTTATTCTGAAGGATTTTCAAAGAAGAGTGCTCAGTTTTTTCTAGAATCCATAAGATCATTCATGTATTCAAGACAAATCTGAGCACTCTCCTTTGAAATTGCTTTAAAACGAGTTCGCACAAAGTTGTTCTCATATCGCATACCACTTTTTGAGATTGCAAAAATTGAGTAGAATGAAAATGAACAATTTAACCATTTTATGAGTTTTTTACATTCTCTCAATATTTGGTCTATTTTTATTGAAATATCAAGTGTGAATGTTCCAAAGTGAGTTGTTTATTTATAATACACAATCATTTTCGAAGTAAAAGGTTTCTGTATAACATATCAATGGTTAAGAAGAGTGCACTTTGGTGTGAACCTTCTGATAAACACTGTACAAATTGAACCTACCATGAATAAAGAAAGAGTGACTGTCAATTTTTACACCGCATTTTTCAGCATCCGTGACACCTTTCTCATGCACTTATCACCCGCAACGTACGAAGTCATTTATAATGCACCCGCAGGAGGCCCGAGATTGGTGATAATTTGCGATCGGCTCGCGGAAAACCTTCCCTTAACTTTCGGCTTCCTGGTAAACTTTGGACCGGAACTGCGAATTATATCGATTTGAGCGTTCCATTTCGGTTAGAAGAAATTGTTCAGAATGACAAGTTTGCATATGGCACTAAACTCGTCTCATATGGCAGACCGCATTTTGGGGTTGGAAAAAACTGAGTAGAAGGAAAATGAAAAACTGAACTTCTGAGCAAAATGTCATAAGAATCATTTCAGAGAAGTTGAATTGGCCAAAAAAAATTCCATTTTTCAATATAAATGATCGGATGTTTATATCATTATAAAAAAGGAGCTATGTCGTTAATAGTGGAAAATAACATCAGGTAAATGACCACCACGACCACGATTACAGGACCATATCCTCTTAATGAAATTTTCCATAACCAAATCGCAAAGTGGCTGCCCTATGTCCTCGATAGCCTCACGAATTCCATCTTTGAGGTATTGAATCGACGATGGGCTATTGGCGTTGACCTTCTCTTTCACGTGGCCCAAAAGGAAGAATTCGCAAGGTGTTAAATCACAAGATCTCGGTGCCAATTGTGATCACCTCTTCGAGAGATACCACGATCCGGAAACTTTTCCCACAAAAGATCAATGGTTTCGGTTGTTTATGTGGCACGTAGCGTCGTCTCGTTGGAAGTGAACGTTGTGCAGATCAATACTATTCAATTTCGGGCATAAAAAAATGTATCATCTCTCGATAGCGTAATCCATTCACCGTAACTTTTGCTCCAGCCTCATTTTCGAAAAAGTAAGGTCCAATGACTCCGCCGGACCATAAACCGCACCAAACAGTCACACGTTAAGGATAGAGAGGCTTTTCAACAATAACTCTTGCGTTTTCCGAGCCCCAGATGGGACAATTTTGCTTGTTGACTAAGCCACCGGGGTGGAAATGGGCCTCATCGCTCAAGAAGATTTTTCGATAGAATTCCGAATCATTTTCATGAATTTCAACTATCCAATCAGCAAAGACACGACGTTGTTGATGCTCGGCCGGCTTGAGTTCTTGTGTTAACTGAACTTTATAAGCCTTAAGACCCAAATATTTATGCAAAATACGGTGCAATTACGTTTGTGGAATGCCTAATTCAAAAGAACGACGAAGAACAGACAACCTTGGGTTTTCTTCAACACTTTCGGCTACAGTAGCAATATTCTCGGCTGTTCTTGAGCGACGTGCACGGGTTTTATTATTCACATCACTAACTTGTCCCAACAATTTCTTTATTGCGGTTTGACAAGGTGCTTCACGACAACCCAAAAATGTTCGAGTTTTACGAACCGTCCCTGCCAAATTTTCACCATTTTATAGTGAATTCGAAAAATTTCAATGCGTTCTTGAAGCGTATATCGTTCCATTCTTATTTATGGCGTAGTTTCTACTTGTCAAATGTCAAAACATCACATCTTTAAACGTGGGATCTACCGAAATAGCGGAGTGTTCAAAATAACACCTCTTACTGGAAAACCCTTTAGAATATTTAAAAAAGTTTAAAAGTCGCCATATCTACGCCATGCTTCACGAGACGCATTTTGCTGTCAATGACATCTTGTATATCCCTTTCGAAGGATCATGTCGAATTAGCAAAAACCCTGTATATTGCAGTTGCCCCCAGTTCGGTGATAATTCGCGATCGACATGCTGGAAAACCTTCCTTAACTTTCGGCTTCGTGGGAACTTTGGACCGAGAACTGCGAATTATATCGATTTTACCGTTTGATTTCGGTTAGATGAAGTGGTATTCTGAACTTGATACCGTATTCGACTGCCTATGTGGGTTACCTGGGTAAATATGACCCGCACGAAGCTTCAGCTTCAGACTTCACGACGTTGTTAAAATGTAACGGGAGGGCAAATAGCTTCAGGAGCTCCACATTGGTCTGGACTTTCTGGTTCATTACCTCCAATAAAAAACCTCCTGGGCTGGTAAGTGACGTAATAAATTTTACTTTTACAGTTTAAGTTGTTGAGACTCGGTGTTTCCATCTGGATATTTCCTTGCAGTAAGGATAAATAAAAAGGCGTTTTCGGAAACTTACTCAGGATTATTAACTCATCCATTGGGTTACATAAGGATCTACTCAGATCACGGACGGTTCTAAGTTTACGAACACATCAGGTTTTGGATTTGAAGTGTCAGACGTATCAATAACATAACCAAATATTTCATGAATTCAATTTTTCAGTCCCTGTCTATTTTCGGATTGTCCCTAGCTTTACTTGCATTGATTGGCTTTTGTGAAATCTTTCTTATAATTTCTGGTGTGCCCTTCCATGTTTTATGTAATTTTTGAGTAGGTACCCATGTTAAAGAATTAAATAGTTTGGTTTCTTCAGTCCCAGTTTATTTTCGGATTGTCCCTAGCTTTGCTTTCATTTATTGGCTTTTGTGAAATCTGTCTTATAAATTCTGGTGTGCCCTCCCATGTTTAATGTTATCTTTGATTATATCTGAAGAAATTAATATAATATTAAAGAAGAAATGAAATTCTTCAAATCGTTTATTCTCTCGATACCGAACGATAATGTTTAGTGGGTGAAAAACGGCGTCAAACAGGAGCAAAAATGCTCGAATGCATCAAACTAGTCGCGGAGTGGGAGTCGCCCGCTACGCGAAGCGCGAAAGATACAAGGTATACAGTTATCCCTCGCGTAACGGGCGACTCCCACTCCGCGACTAGTTTGATGCATTCGAGCATTTTTGCTCCTGTTTGACGCCGTTTTTCACCCACTAAACATTATCGGTCGGTATCGAGAGTATAAACGATTTGAAGAATTCTATTTCTTCTTTAAAATGCTTTCTGTAAAATAAAAAATCCGACTAGTAGCCGAGTATCACGACCTTCTTGAAAAAAGTACGTCGAATTCGGAAAACTGCGATTGTGCAAAAACTATTTATCCGATAGCTTTGTGATTGTGCACCAATAAAGTATATGTTAATAACTACTTAAATTCAGAGCAACTACGCTTCATCTCAGAAATTGACCAAGTTATGAATTTTCGAAAAATTGATGTTTTTTCCGGTTTTTTGGACTTTTCTCGGAAACTACTTATCCGCTTGAGACGTGTCACCTCTCATTTTTTTTTGAATTCTCTACAAAAAGTGCCTCAACAGCTTTCGATCAGATCAATACTTCAAGCAAAATTTTGGTTTTTTTCGGCTATTTTTCGCTTCTCAAAAAAAAACCTAAGACGATTCAGGAGTGGAATTTATCATGAAAAACATGTAGAAACTACCTATTGCATGACTGCACAGTCAAATTTCAGGTAGTATTTTTGTCACGTAAAAAACCTCTATGCTTGGCCTATTGGAACGTAATTCATTTGAAAGTGAAAAGTTGCAGAGTAATTGGTGCAACAGGCCACAAAACAAAGATAATGGAGTTTCCCCCATAAAAAATGAGTATTAATAAGGTAATCAAACTCCATTAAAACTTTCTTCAATTTTCACTTGATTCTTAGATTGAATTGATAATAAGTTATGGATGGAATTCATCCATTTTCCTACATGTAACAAATACATCATTGATCTGCTTTTATGTGAAACTCACAATATTTTCTATTTAGACTTTTAATTGATTCTAGAAACAATAATAATTAAATTATTATTGTACACTTCACAGACTTACAGTATTCTTTCAATTATGCTTATTGAAAAAATTTTGAGAAATCCTTTTACGTTTCCAATTTTTCGCAGAAACGAATAATGAAGTAAGGTAAATGTACCAATTATCGACACTATAGTGGATACTTGGGAATGTACAAAGTTTTTCGGATAGTCAACAAATGTTTTTTTACCCATAAAACACAGTTTTACACTCATTGTACCTTTAACTTCTAAAAACAAACACGAAATCGTTAACAGAAAGTTTTGATATTTAAAAAAAAATCAAATCAAGTTGAAAGTCAGATGTCCCAATTATCGACAGCTCTGGAATTGAAATTACCAATTATCGACACACATGAGAACCAATTATCGACACTGTGAAATCAAGAAGAATAAATAGTTGTATGGATAAGGGAAAAATCAATATTCAACCGGATCTATAGATTCAATTAATGAAATCATGAAATCTGATAGAATAACATATACAGGGTGTTCCAGAATAACGTTACCAAATGCCAAAGGGGACTTCTCAACTTCTTTTAAGAAGAAAAGTTTATACAAACATGGGTCCGAAACGGCTTCGTTACCGAGAGACCGGATATCAAAATAAAAAAAAAATTTTTCTTTATATTTTGAAATTGATTATTGCTATCGTTTTAAAATTTGGTGTACGCTAAACTCATTCAAAGTGCTCTGTGAAAATTGAGAAGAGATTAAAAATTTCAAGTCAGAGTCGTTGAATTTGGCAGTTTCTTAGTGAGTTTTCACCTATTTCTTAACGAAGTAGCTTAGTCATGAAAGATCCACATTTCGCGACGTGAAACATCCATTTCACCAGCAATAGTTCATCCTCCTTTTGGTTAAGACAGTCTCAGAACCTATCTGCCTTTCATAATGTGGTTCTGGTAACATCGAATTGTTTGGAAGTTCTTAGAGCAGGCATCACGTTTTTCACACCCGTGACATTTTTTTATTCGGAATAGATTGAAAAATTAACGAAACCAATAATCGATAATGTAATGCACTCGTCATCGACATCTGCGAAAAAGTATGAAATAATATCATAAGAGTTTATCATCATTTGGTGTCGGTTTGTTTGGACTGAAACTTTGGTCATTTTCGGTCAAAATGTTGAAAATAAATTGTTGATAGGGCTCACCAATTCCACAAAAAAATACATTGAAAAGTCATGTCGAGGTGCCCTATGATCGGCAAAAATTTAACCATTATTCGACATAGAATTGAACCTATTATCGACATTGAAATATTTCACTTTCCATTTGGAAAATTTGAAGAAAATCATTATGTCGATAATTGGTACATAATAAATAATGATTGAATCGCATACAATAAAGTTACTTTTGTTCCGAAAAAACAAGTATATAAGCTCCAGGAAGTATTTCAAATAACACCACACTTTACCCAATTACCGACACTTGTGTCGATAAATGGCGATGGTCGTGTTTTAGATGTACCTATTATCGACACCCTGTTTTAAATGAAAATATCACAGAAAAATTTATTTCATTGGTAAAACTGAAATCATCAAACCATATGAAAATGTGTTAATGTACAAAAAAACTTATATCACTTGAATCTTGCGAGTTTGCTTGGATATGATGAGGAGGCTTTCTAACTGAATTGGTAACAAATAGGCTGTAAACTCGGTTGAGGCTAAAACTCAACTGAATGAGGGCACATTTTGCACTGAGGATACTCAGAAAAAATCGGGATAATATTCAAATATGCTGAGAAAACTATAAGTTACATATTTGCGAAGAAATAATTCTATGGCTGGTCCCGAAACCTCAATATATGGAAAAGAAATGAAAAGTGTCGATAATTGGGGCACTGTCGATAATTGGTACATTTACCTTAACTATATATTATATTTCAACTTCAACTTCCAGAAAAGTATCAAAAATAGAACCATATTATCTTACACTTGAATATACTGTTTCCTGCTACGTTTCTACAATTTTCGACGGTCGTATTACAGCTCAAAGGCCACGCTGAAAAATAAACACGTTCATATGTCAAATTATTATACGCTTTCACATCGGGCGAATCGTGCAAGTCATGGCTTGGCAGGCTCATCAATTACACCATGATTTATAGATATTATATATACGCAGGCAGTGCTTAAAAAGTAATAATACACACATGCCAAATGATAGGTTCGGATATGCAGTTGATCTACATTTGTTGTGATTTGAATCGATATTCACGGACCGACGAGTACGTACGTTATTACTGTTCATGATGAAAAAATTTGTTGGACGAAAATTCGACATTTCCTGTTAGAGGAGGAATATATTGAATATATTGAATATCTCGTTTAAATATCCTGAGAACTATTTGTCAAATCAAATTGAGTCAAGAAATCGACTTTATCATTAAAACTTTTCAAGTTCAGGCAAATACGAAAAGAACCGAAAAGTTCTCTTTCACTGGTTCATGTCAAGAAAATTATATTTCATATTTTCATGTATCAATAATGTAATTGGTGCACAATTACAAAGCTGTCGGATAAATAGTTTTTGCACAATCGCAGTTTCCGAATTCGACGTACTTTTTTCAAGAAGGTCGTGATACTCGGCTACTTGTCGGATTTGAATTTTACAAAACGCATTTTAAAGAAGAAATATAATTCTTCAAATCGCTTATTCTCTCGATACCGACCGATAATGTTTAGTGGGTGAAAAACGGCGTCAAACAGGTGCAAAAAAGCTCGAATGCATCAAACTAGTCGCGGAGTGGGAGTCGCCCGCTACGCGACGCGCGAAAGATACAATGTAAACAGTTTTCCCCTCGCTAGCGGCGACTCCCACTCCGCGACTAGTTTGATGCATTCGAGCCTTTTTGCTTCTGTTTGACGCCGTTTTTCACCCACTAAACATTATCGGTCGGTATCGAGAGAATGAACGATTTGAAGAATTCTATTTCTTCTTTAAAATGCTTTTTGTAAAATTCAAATCCGACAAGTAGCCGAGTATCACGACCTTCTTGAAAAAAGTACGTCGAATTCGGAAAACTGCGATTGTGCAAAGACTATTATCCGACAGCTTTGTAATTGTGCACCAATAAGTATCTGTTAATAACTACTTAAATTCAGAGCAACTACGCTTCATCTCAGAAATTGACCAAGTTATGAATTTCGAAAAATTGATGTTTTTTTCCAGTTTTTTGGACTTTTCTCGGAAACTGATTATCCGCTGAGACGTGTCTCTTCTCATTTTTTTCTTTTGAATTCTCTACAAAAAGTGCCTTAACAGCTTTTCGATCAGATCAATACTTCACGTTTTATAAGCGAAAAAGCAAAATTTTGGATTTTTTTGGCTATTTTTCGCTTCTCAAAAAAACCTAAGACGATTCAGGAGTGGAATTGATCATGAAAAACATGTAGAAACTACCTATTGCATGACTGCACAGTCAGATTTCAGGTAGTATTTTTGTCACGTAAAAACCCTCTATTGCTTGGCCTATATACATATCAGAGAGATTTCTTATTTCTTAAGATCAAGGAAAACTTCTTCACACAATGTATGTTTTGTATGTTTAGTATCATAGTAATAATGGCAAAAAAACACTCCATAGAAACACATCCGATATGTTCCATATCCAAATATTCAAGTACCAAACTAGAGATATAAATCCAAGTTCCATCCTGGAAAAGTCGTAATAAAATGCAAACAAAACTTCTAAGGATCCTGGTTTTAGGAAATCTGCGCGAACTCTCCCATTCAAGTTGTAAGGAATATATGACTTACAACTTCAAATATAGACCGGCATAAAGTATGATTGTCAGAAGTTTTCCCTCTGACATGAGTCTGAATGCCGAATTGTCTAAGCAATAAAAGTTATCACCTCATGAATTGCTGATGTGTGGGGCATTACCATATGTAGTTCCAGCGTCTTTTGTTGGAGCCATTTTTCATTTCCTCTGGAGTGAAAAATATCCGTGTATAATTTTTTTGGCAGTAACAGAATGGTGTGAATTCAAATGAGGTTGCGGTCACACTTGTGCTCTATTTTTTTGCTTCATTTCAGAGCTATTCTCATTCTCTTTATCATAATATCGAATATCATCTGAATAACACGAGGAATTGCAAACTTCAAAAGTATTCTATAAATTGGGATGGTGTTTTAATAACTAAAAAAAATTAAGAAAAGCCCTGAGCAGGAGCTTTTGAGCGCTCGTTCTTTGGTGAAGCAATAAGAATATTACCTCAGATTTTATATTGGAATTGAAATTGATACCAAATATATTAATGCAAAATGTCGTTACAATCGGAATAATATTCTAAAACTTTTTGAGAAAATGAAATATGTAAAAAATTTTAAATTAAAAAAATTATTTCATGGTTCTGATGATGCGATCCAACTGAAATTTTGCATAAACATTAAGTATATTAATTTTCATTCTCAAAATAAATTTCACTCGACTCTGATATTCTGTTATGAAAATATAAAGACTCGCCTTTCAATATTCCAATTGAATTTTCAATGGTTCTGTTAACACCATAGCCACAAAATTTTGCATGACATTCAGTGATCTTTATTCACAGAAAAAATTTCACTCCAATCGGATATCCTGTTATGGAAATATAAAGATTTTTCTTTCCAATATTTCAATTGAATATTCTATGGTTCCCACTCGAATCGGATATATTTTATGGAAATACTAGCGACCCGCCCCGGCTTCGCACGGTAATATCTTCGAAAATATTCACTTAAATCATACGTCTGAATAGTCTGAATTTTGGTACCTTCCTACCCTATAAGTTAAGTAGTGTGATGGAATGTCGCTAAGTTTCGATCCAAGTAAAACTGTTAAATAAAGACAGTTTCATCAAAATTTTATCATAAATTCTCTAAATTATGGCGCCTACCGACCTCTAAGTTAGAAAAGTGATCAAATATTAACTTGAAGTCTTGGAAACACTCAGTTAAGAAAAAAACATCAAAATCATTTCAGTAGCTATGGCGTCATGCGCTTCTTGACACAATCACGCTAGATTTCCGCGGGAATTAGGTATTTTCCTGCCTTAAAAAGTAGCCTGTGTCCGTGCCTAGGATCCTATCTTTATATTAACCAAGTCTTAAAAAATCCGTTCAGACGTTAAGGCGTGAATGAGGTAAAATTTTAAAACAAACGATTAAAAACCACCAACTTAATTAGTTTTCTGCCTACCGCCTACGCCTTAAGTACGATAGCATGAATATTAGAAGCCCATATCCTTTCTAGGTTACTATCTATCACCTAACTAAATTTCATCAAAATCCGTTCAGCCGTTTAGGCATGATAGAGCAAAAACTCCCAGCAAAAACCATAAAAAAATCACTGACTCAATTCAGTTTTCTACCTACTTCCTACCCCCTAAGTGAGATGACGTGATCATTTTGATCTTATATCCGTTTTTAGGTAACCATCTGTTACCTTACTAAATTTCATCAAAATCTGTTCAGCCGTTTAGACGTGAAAGAGCAAAAGTCTCAACAAAAACGACTAAAAATCACTAACTCAATTTAGTTATCTGCCTACTGCCAACCCCTAAAAACGATGGCGTGATTTTTTATAGCCTATGACCATTTCTAGGTTACCATCTATCACCATACCAAATTTCATCAAAATCCGTTCAGCCGTTAAGGCGTGAAAGAGTAACAGACAGACAGAGTTACTTTCGCACTTATAATAGGTTTGTTTGGTTCCGAGTTAAGAACTGTTCAGGACGGTTCCTACATGCGCTGTTGCGAATTTTAAACACAAATTCGGAATGTGCGCACTTGCGAACCTTCCTAGATCAGTTCTTAAGCGTAACCAAAACAAACCTAATATTAGTATGGATGAAGTTTCTTTTTTCAATATTCCAATTGAATTTTTATGGTTCTGTTCACACTATCGCCACACAATTTTGCATGAGGCTTGTTATGAGCATCTTGCATTTGGCCGTAACATTTCATTTCGATTAGTTCCGTTTTTTCTGAGATATTGAGGAACAACAATTTTCTATGGCCTTTTACGGATGACCCAAAACAATAAGTACCTACCAAATAAGTATGATGAAAAAAAATTCTATAAAAAGGTAACTTATATAATGAGATTTATCTTTTAAAATCCGAACTGCTCATTTCAGGTTCAATTCCAGGTCTTTAAAATTAAAGTCCTTCGGTTCCCGATCGAATAAAAATGATTCACCAAATTTCACCCTATAGTATTAGTTTATCCTTCCATCAGATATTTTTTCGATGCAGTGCAACAAGATAAAAGCAACAAATCATTCCAAAACACGCAAACAACCCAAAAGATAAATTGATGGTGTAGTGAAAAGGTTAATTGATGATTCCAGCTGCGAAAACAGCATTTCATTCAACTATTACACCAAACAACTGTCAAACACCAAAAATTACGCCGGATATCATCATACAAACATGACATCCAGCATCGTTCAACTCGAACCGCAAAAATTCCACGAATAAATAAAAAACTGACCCTCCTAGTCCATCTGTTATCCATGAAACCCAATATATTACATTTTTCAGATTCAGATCCTGTTTAGCATATTCCCTGCTAAAATTCCTTTCCTCGTGGAAAATCATCGAAAATAAAATCTGACTGCATGTAATCTCTAAGAAAACTCTTGTTTTCTTGTTTGTTTCTTGATGTTATATACTAGACCTATCGAAAGGTCGATTTCGTGACAAAAATACTACCTGTAATCTGACTGTGCAGTCATGCAATAGGTAGTTTCCACATGTTTTTCATGATAAATTCCACTCCTGAATCGTTTTAGGTTTTTTTGAGAAGCGAAAAATGGCCAAAAAAATTCAAAATTTTGCTTTTTCGCTTATAAAACGTGAAGTATTGATCTGATCGAAAAGCTGTTAGGGCACTTTTTGTAGAGAATTCAAAAGCAAAAAAAATGAGAGGTATTACGTCTCAAGTGGATAATTAGTTCCAAGAAAAGTCCAAAAAAACTGGAAAAAAAAACATCAATTTCTCGAAAATTCATAACTTGGTAAATTTCTGAGATGAAGCGTAGTTGCTCTGAATTTAAGTAGTTTGTAACGTGGTTTTCTCAGCGAAACTTACCTCGAGCGCCAGCTATTCTTTTTTCTAATAAGGGAGAATAGCAAACCTACCAGGGCAGCTGCTAGTCAGAGACAGAGTTCGGCGTATCTAAGATATTAGCGATAACAGAGAAAATCAGAAATAGAGCAAATTTACACAGTTTATTCAAATAGCGAAAAATAGTTATACAAAAATACAGTGAAATAAAACGCTATATGAAATCAATACAAAATACAAGATTGGTCAGTTTTGTCTGACTGCGAGCACTTTCATAAGAAACAAATATTTTCCCGGTACGAGTCAGCCAGAATAGAAAGAAAGTTAAATTTAAACGGTGAAATCAAATATATGATACTATCAGGAAAACAGGAATAAAAGGGGTCAGTATAAGAGTGATACTTGTCCGATATTCTTTCAGTCCTAGAATTCACCACGTAGTCTACCACTTTGCTTGTTTCTCGTATAAACAGGTTGGGGTTTGGCCAGGTGAAATTAGAGGGTTGAAAAGGATATGTCGAACTTGCTACAGCATTGGTTCGGTTATGCCCTCCGGTCTGACCATGAGTGAACACGCCATGAAGGACAGACTAACTACGGGCACTAAGGAGCAGGACAAAGCAGGAAAGGTATTCGGTTGAACGTACTATAGCATTGGTTTGCATCAGCCCTCCGGTCTGACCATGAGTGAACACGCCATGAAGGACAGACTAACTACGGGCACCGGTTATACGGACAAACGTACTATAGCAGACTAACTACGAGTACCTGGACAAACTAGGAAAGGTATTGTTAAGGGTCTGACGGAACAGCTATGTAGGTAGACTCAACGAGGTATAAAAATAGGACTGCAATAAATCGGCTCGGTACTTACAATTCAATTGCACTAGCACTCACTTCGAAGCAAAAAATGTAAAAGAATTCAGAAAATTCGGAAGCTCAAAGAAAATTTAGAAGACGTTTATAGCAGCGAATAATTCGGAACTAATTTAATAAGGTATGCGTCTAAAACAGAAAATAATTTGGAACTCATTTAAAAGGTATACGTCTCAAGCAGAAAATATTTCGGAACTAATTACCGATGTAGGGAAACCCCGCCTTTTATAATCTTCCGGAGGGGGGGTGGAAAAGGTAGGCGCAGAAACGTTAAAATTTGCAGGAGAGTACCTCGGTAAAAACATCTTAAAACTGGCTTATCGTACGTATGTGCAAAAAAACGGCGTTATCGGCGATCGGCATTGTTCTTGCGGACGGTTCTACGATGTTTTCTGTATGAAAAACAAAATCAATCGCTAAATGTTCGGTTTTTCGATTGTTTTGAATTAATTCTGAACGGAATAAAAATTCACGAATTTAAAATGAAAACTCGGATAAATTAAATGAAGACTACGGTTTTTCCTGATTGTTGTGAATTATTCTGAACGGAATAAAAATTCCCGAATTTAAAACGAAAACTTGAATAAATTATTTTAAAATGAAGATCAATTACTCAGTAACTCAGTTATAAAATTGAACTTCATTACAAGTTATTAACATATACTTTATTGGTGCACAATAACAAAGCTGTCGGATAAATAGTTTTGCACAATCGCAGTTTTCCGAATTCGACGTACTTTTTTCAAGAGGGTCGTGATACTCGGCTACTTGTCGGATTTGAATTTTACAAAAAGCATTTTAAAGAAGAAATAAAATTCTTCAAATCCTTTATTCTCTCGATACCGACCGATAATGTTTAGTGGGTGAAAAACGGCGTCAAACAGGAGCAAAAAGGCTCGAATGCATCAAACTAGTCGCGGAGTGGGAGTCGCCCGCTACGCGAGGGGAAAACTGTATACCTTGTATCTTTCGCGCGTCGCTTAGCGGGCGACTCCCACTCCGCGACTTTTTGCTCCTGTTTGACGCCGTTTTTCACCCACTGAACATTATCGGTCGGACTATACGATTTGAAGAATTTTATTTCTTCTTTAAAATGCTTTTTGTAAAATTCAAATCCGACTAGTAGCCGAGTATCACGACCTTCTTGAAAAAGTACGTCGAATTCGGAAAACTGCGATTGTGCGAAAACTATTTATCCGACAGCTTTGTAATTGTGCACCAATCAAGTATATGTTAATAACTACTTAAATTCAGAGTAACTACGCTTCATCTCAGAAATTGACCAAGTTATGAATTTTCGAAAAATTGATGTTTTTTTCCAGTTTTTTGGACTTTCTCGGAAACCAATTATCCGCTTGAGACGTGTCACATCTCATATTTTTTGTTTTTGAATTGTACAAAAAGTGCCTCAACAGCTTTTCGATCAGATCAATACTTCACGTTTTATAAGCGAAAAAGCAAAATTTTGGATTTTTTTGGCTATTTTTCGCTTCTCAAACAAAACCTAAGACGATTCAGGAGTGGAATTTATCATGAAAAACATGTAGAAACTACCTATTGCATGACTGCACAGTCAGATTACAGGTAGTATTTTTGTCACGAAATCGACCTTTCGATAGCTTGGTCTAACCAGTTAAGTAGTTTCGAAGTTATTGTTACTGATATATTTTCCTTATCTCAATAACTGCTTATCCTGTCGATATGAAATTCAGAATTGAAATGCGAATGAATGAGGTGCTCATGTCTTCTAAATTTCATAAATAAATTGTTTTTTAAAAAGAATTTTTTTTCCAACCATCAAAAAGTGTTGACTTTTCTGTACTATTTCAGGTGCAAAAGTCATAAATTCTCTTACCGTACAAAAATTTGCTCGTTGCTTAGCAACACTTTTAATCCTAGGATTTAAAAACGCTACTTTAATCCTTGGATTAAAAGTAAATGCATTTGAAGTCTACTTGACAATCACTGTCATGATTCTGTGTTCAAATTCATAACCAAATTATGAACGATTTTCACTAAAACCAATTTTATTGTAATTTTGACTTGGTTGGAGAAAAAATAGTATATATTATTCGGATTAAAATTGCCTATTTTAACTCGCAATTTTGCATTCGCTCGGCTACGCCTCGCAACTGCAAATATTGCACTTTAATCCTTATAATATAATATACTATTTAATTATTATTTTGATGCTGTCAGAAAAAATATTCAATGGCAAACAAAATATCACCCCCTTTCACCATCGGTTTTCCAAGCCATCAAAGCAAAGTTGGCAAATTTTCGAAATTTTACTTCGGCCCGTCCTTGGGCAAATGCTCAATATTACGCCAAATATCATCATTCAAAAATGATATCCAACATCGTTGAACTCGAACCGCAAAATTTCCAAGAATAAATAAAAAACTGACCCTTCTAGCCCATCTGTCATTCATGAAACCCGATATATTACATTTTTCAGATTCAGATCCCGCATCACATATTCCTGCCAGAATTCCTTTCCTCTTGAAAAATCATCGAGAATAAAATCTGACTGCATCGGTTGGTGAAATGTAGGATATCGAATAAAAAAATCGCCCAAATATCGTACAACATGTACCGTAATAAAAACGAAGGGCCTCTTTGCCCTATATATATTTCTTATCGGGCATAATATTGAAAAATTCCGGAGAGGTAAAATATAAGAAGTATCGATATTATTAGGTTTGGGATAGGAGAAATAAGGATGACGTACTGTTATCGTAAAAGGATGAATTCGGCAAATATTTGGATAAATCCAGGAAGATTTCTTCTCTTTATTATTCTACTTCATACTTGGTATGGATTATGTTTTCAACATGTGAAACAACTTTTTGAAACATAGATAAATTGAAAATAGTAATCATCGAAATGAATACAATCTTCAATTTATAGGCTCACAGAACCTTCTTCATGCGGACTGGGATGATTTATTCTCTGAGGGATATGGGACACTGACGAAGCCTAATGAGGCCGAAACCGGTCTGTCTCTTCCCTCATTGACAACATCTTGAATAAATCATCCCAGTCCGCATGAACAAGGTTATGTGAGCCTATAAATTGAAGATTCTATTCATTTCGATGATTAGATACTATAATATTTTCAATTTATCTATGTTTCAAAAATTTGTTAGGTTAGCCTCCTTAAAGGCAAAGAATTTTTTTGTTTGTCATTTTTTCTTTATCTTAAAATCACTTGGCTTCACAGCCGCCAAAAATTGGGTGTTTCCATCACTCGGAGAAACTTGCATGAAGGCCCTGATGTAGGACCACTGCTAACATCTCAAAGAGTGAAGAGGAAGTAATCAGTGCTTTCAGCATGCGATCTGTGATGATTGAACTTCTCATTTGACACTACTCACTACTAGATGTCACCATCTGTAAGATACTACTCGATAGCTTCTTACAATTAGTGTTAAATGCAGAAGTTTTTCAATAGGATGCTGTCTCTGAGGGATATGGGACACTGACGAGGCCTAATGAGGCCAAAACCGGTCTGTCTCTTCCCTCATTGACAACATCTTGAATAAATCATCCCAGTCCGCATGAAGAAGTTTCTGTGAGCCTATAAATTGAAGATTGTATTCACTACAAGTCTTTTGTTAAATTTAAGAATTTAATGGTGTTGTTGTTGAAAAGTTTGTTTTACTTTTTGAAGCAACTGATTAATTTTGTTGATGATTTTTCAAGGAGCTTGTTGAATCTCATTTTTTCGATTCGTTGTAATCTAAACTCGGCTAGCTTAGAAGAGCAATATTTTTTTCCGCTGAATTATCGAACTGTTTGCTTTATATATAAAATAAACAATAAAATTTAAATATAATATTTGAATAAATATTGAGACAGGCTTTTGCAGCTCAATATCGGTTTGGTTTGAAAACTTATATCTTTTGATTCGAATTTAAAACAACCCCACGAGTCGTCACAGGGAATCAAATCAAATTCGATGTCTTCGGAAAGACTGTTATCTTTTATAACGATCTGAAGATGAGTCCTGCATAAGATAATCAGATTTTCAAAGAAAAGCAAGAGGAACCTATCTGGGAAATATAATGATGCCTGTGCCAAAGTTCTCTGAAATTTGAATAAGTCCAGCATAAGGATAAGGAAAATACTCCAAATAATGGTGGAATAAATATTTCATGATCAAAGATTTCACATAAATAACCCAAATGAGTTTGTTAGAATGGTTTATTTTTCGAAATATGTCAGCACGATCGGAATTATATTTGGAAATTATTCAAGAATGGAATATGTAAAAAATCAATAATTAAACAATAATTTACATCCTAATAGTTTTTTTATGAGAATACTAGAATTTTTTCCCATTTTATGATAGACTCTTCTATGACTGTATTAACGCAACTCCAAACAATTTTTGCGTAATGCTTTGAATCGGTATTCTGATTTATTCGAAAAAATGGATACGGACAACGCAATCCTCTTGAAATTTAACATGAGCATTAAGTATAGGAATCTTGACTTTCAAATAAATTTCCTTGAATTCGGAGAATTTGTTGTGGAAATAAAGATTTTAATTTTCAACATTCCAATTATATTTTTATTTCGTATAAGGCTAAGTATATGTTAGAACGTCGCGTCAAACAGATGTTTTACCTCCATTTCTTCAATCTTATCTAAGATAAGATAAGGAGAAAGGGATTGTCAAATATTTTAAAACCACTGGTGTAATTATAACTAGTTGAGAAATCAAAAGTATAATTGAATCTATCGACAATTCTATTGAATCAGTTTGTTGATTAATTGTAAATACTTTACAAATGTAATTTGGAATAATGTTTTCTTTATTATAGTAAATGCTGTATCAATCTTTGTCTCATTTAACCTAATTCGTAACTCTTTTGCATTGTCTCTGCTTTCGAGTCTTACATGAGTATTTGGGAACCCACCTACTCAGAAAATTTTCAAGAAGAACCATTTCGAGAGTTATCATGTTTACGGACAGAAAATCTCACGGAAATAATTAAATTTGACTACAGATTCGTCATCAGAACATCGTTTGAGACTTTTTTTTCTCAAAATTTGAAAATTATAGAGATTTGGGCAAAAAAATATAGCAAACAGAGAGACCATTTCATCCTTTTTATTCTGTCTGCTTTGATACTCGGGATATTCAATGAGAAAAAAAACTAATTTGGCCACCCTGTGCATAAACTGAAATAATGAATTCTCACTTCTCTTTGCTGTACAATGAGTTCTAGAGTTCATTGATATTCTGAACTATTGTTAGAAATTGGAGATAGTCACGATATGGAAACATACAGGTTAAGCATGGTAAAAAAGATGTAGTTTCCAAGGTCTTCTTAAATTTTCGTCTAGATCAGATTTTTCTCTACATAAAACGAAAAGAACAATCTGATCCAGACCTTTAATTCGAGCTCAGTTCATAAAATGCCCAAACATTTCCGCAGAATTTATCAACACGCCAAATGGTAATTTACCCAATTAGTTAACTACAATCTTGAAGATCTTTCTTCGAGGAAAACTGTTGGGAAATTTTCGTCAATTTGTATCATTACGCCCATCTAATGAGCAATTCTTGAATAAATTCGAATCAGAGTAACGGAGATAAAATTTGCTAGAAATCCGAAGGAAAGGGTCGAATTAATATAATCCGACATTCGAAAGAAATGAATTATATTAAGTTGGATGGGTTTGAATTTAAGGAATTTATTTATTAAGGAATGAAAGGTACTCGAGGGGCACTTTAATCTTATGAACAATAATATTCTTGAATTTTTAACGAAATATCATTATAGACGTTCTAATATTTGGAAACTCAGAAATGATTCATTAAAATTCAACGGGCGTGTATTTGAAGAGGAAATTTGCAGTACCTATTACTCGACATTTATTTCTCGGTTCCTGTGAAATTCAATTATATTGACAAATTCCTCATTCATTGGAGTCATTAACTTTTTTTAATTAGTGTTCACTAATTAAACTGATTTATTCGGAGAAAACTTTCATCCAACAAACTAAATAATGAATAAAACAAAAAACAACCAATAAATTGGTATTATATCTTAACAACAAATTGAATGGAAAAAGTTTCAGTTCAGGAATTGCTCAAAATGGTATCCTTCCATTTCAATACATTTTTGAGCACGTTGATGAAGTTGTCCGTCAATTTGAGGAAAATTTCAAAAGAGGCAGTATTAAAGAGTAAAAACCTGAAAAATTCGGAGTAATTTCATAGTTCGATAAATATTGAATTACTCCGAATTTTTCAGATTTTTTACTCTTTAATACTGCCTCTTTGAAATCACTCATGAGGTAACGTTCTTGATCACTTTGTATGACAGTACGAAACAGAGATTTTAAATTTTTCTCATTAATTGATTCTTTCTGATTACGAAAATTAAAAAAAATCATGATGTTCACGTACAGGGTGATAGAATACTAACGAAAATTAATTTTCAGAAATATCGAAAGATGGCAATCGTAAAAAGTGACAAATTTCCAGATTTGAATCATCATTCGATCGAATAGTTGAATCGCATACAATAAAGTTACTTTGGTTCCGAAAAAAAAAGTATATAAGCTCCCGGAGAATTTCAAATAACACCACACTTTACCCAATTACCGACACTTGTGTCGATGAATGGGGATGTACCTATTATCGACACCTTTTTTTAATGAAAATATCACAGAAAAATTTATTTCATTGATAAAACTGAAATCATCAAACCATATGAAAGTGTGTTAATGAACAGAAAAACTTATATCACTTGAACTTACGAGTTTGCTTGGATATGATGAGGAGGCTTTTCTTACTGAATTGGTAACAAATAGGCTGTAACTCGGTTGAGGCTGAAACTCAACTGAATGAGGGCACATTTTGCACTGAGGATACTCAGAAAAAATCGGGATAATATTCAGATATGCTGAGAAAACTATAAGTTACCTATTCGTGAAGAAAATAATTCTATGGCTGGTCCCGAAACCTTAATATATGGAAAAAAAATGAAAAGTGTCGATAATTGGTACATTTACCTTAGCACCTGCAAGTAAAAGAAGAAATATTAACACTACCATAAATAAAGCTGGAACATTCATTCAGCTAACCCCAAATTTAATAAACCTGAATATCATCCGTAAGCGGAATTTAAATGCGACATATTCGCTTAAATGCAGAAAACGCCACAATATTCGTACCACAAGAGTGCAGACTCTGTGAAATTAAAACTTCTGATGTGTTTTGCTTATCGTGATAACGCGCTTAAGCTGATGAAAATACGGTTTTGTGCTGTGTAGGTAAATACTGGAGCAGTTTTTGCCGGTCCTCGTTACTTTATTTGCTCTCAGAGACAAATTTGAATACAAGTGGAAGTGGAGTTACAATTTATTTCGTTGAGTTCGTTTCTAGAATAGGTTCAATTTGAATAATTCAAATTAGTGTAATTAAAAGAGTCGCAATAATGATGAAAATATTTTCAAGTATCTTATATACTGGGTGTAACTAAATAAGTGTAAAACATTTAAGGAGGTGATTCCTCATCGAAAAAAAGATAGGATCTTTCATATAAAGAAACTTCTTTGGAGCATCCCTTGTCAAGGGAGTACATAAAATTTGTATAACAATTTTTTTCACAAGCACCAAAAAAATACAATATTGAAATTAACCTGACGTTTCCTACTAGCAAAAAGACACTTATCCAGTTATTTATTTGGTTTACCCCATGGTTGTAAGGGTGGAAAACGCAACCACTAAAGTTTATTTACAATGTAACTTTATGCCTCATTATTTGTGTACCACTAAAAAATTCATTTCCGATAGCCTGTTTCTTTCTAAACAAAAAATGTCTCCTGAGTTTTTTGCCCAAATAAACGAGTTTGCAGCAAAAAATTATTTCACGAACAACTACAGAGATAGATTAGTCGTTTAATGCAGGTGCTAACTACAGAATAATAATAATAAATCCAGTTCGCATTTATGACGATGTACCTATCTCTGTAGTTGTTCGTAAATAATGTTTTGCTGCGAACTGGTTTATTTTGGGCAAAAAACTCAAGAGACATTTTCTGTTTAGAATGAAACAGGCTATCGGAAATAAATTTTTAAATGGGACACAAATAATAAGACAAAACGTTACATTGGAAATAAATTTTAGGGGTTGCGTTTTCCACCCTTACAACCATGGGGTAAACCAAATAAATAACTGGATAAGGGTCTCTTTGCTAGTAGTTAACGTCAGGTTAATTTCAATATTGTAACATTTTTGGTGCTTGTCAAAAAAATTGTTATACAAATTTTATGTACTCCCTTTGAGGGGCTGTATCTTAACAAGGGATGCTCCAATGAAGTTTCTTTATATGAAAGATCCTTTCTTTTTTTCGATGAGGAATCACCTCCTAAATATTTTACACTTATTTAGTTACACCCTGTATAGGTATTTTAACACATCGTGGCTAAAATTGTTGAATAATATTTCCATAAAGATTATTTCCGTCCTAATTGGGGTAGAGAACACATTAAGTATAGGTAATATAAAGAGAGTTTCAGAAGGCGTGGTACCAGCATTAACACCCTGGCATTCTCACAACGACGAAAATTACAGCGTAAAATTCCATTTCCCACCGTTTTGCATAACTATGTTTACTTTCGCATTTCCCTAAACGTTCCAAGAATAGATCGTGACACGTGGCATGATAAATAATACGGGAAACGCCGAATATTAGGCGGATTGGCAATTCGGTCTTTATCAAGTATATCATGCAACCGCCATTTTCCGGATACGGAGTTGTGAACTCGTAACGAGTTTAGCTTTTAATGAAGTTTCGATTGATCCAATCCGTCGATGCGAGAATGAATTTTAACTGATGAAAATAAATAGGCTTGTCGTCCGCCTCGAATCATTGCGGTGAAAAAGTGAATGTAGTTAATCATGCGTTTATAACATGAAAATGCGATTGTCGGAATTGAGCTGATCGTTTTAAGTGGTTCAACTCATGGTTATTCAATCAAATACAGTAGAACTTCCTATTAGTCTAAGAGCCCGTGAACCCCAGACCTTCGTTATTTTATAAAATCTGAAAATTTGTCTACGCCTGATCCCAACATAGGTAAGAACGATGGACCATTATGAAGTTTGGGTTACCCTGGCTTTGGCAGGTAAACGGTATTAAAGGGGTGTAAAATACTGATCTAATTTCGTCAAATTAATAAAGTGTGATTTTTTGATATTACATTCAGAATATCATTAAAAATCACGCCATTAATTGCCAGACACTTACTATAGTGGCAACCCTTGCCAGACACCCTTAGTGTTCATAAAATTATATGTAATTCTACTTACGTTATAGTATAAAAGCTGATTTTTATATATGATACTTGGGTAATAATAAGATAATGTTTCCTCATTAGCCAGACATTTTTGATAGTGCCAACCCTTTGCCAGACAAGCTTGTAGTTTAGCTGCAGGTGCAAGCGCGAGACAGTAAATATGAGTGGTGCGAGTGAGACGGCATGATTATAATGACTTATGCAAATAAATTTTTGGTACAGATTTATATACTAATCATTTAAGTGAATCTCAAAAACATCTGAAGGAAAAACATTCGATGCTAGAACTAAATTAAATTGTTAATAGAATAATTTAAAATTTTTCACAATTTTATTTATGTAGTTGTAGCATCGGATGTCTTTTCTTCAGATGTTTTTGAGATTCACTTAAATGATTAGTTATATAAATCTGTACCAAAAAATGTATTTGCATAAGTCATTATGATCATGCCGTCTCACCCGCCAAAATATTTTGTCCATTAATCGTTAGATTAATAAACGAGTTCCAGTAGAGTTGTGATATTATTTGTATTGCTTCTGAACACTTTGTATCCATGATAATTTCACATCAAAATAGCATAAATTGAACATTAAAATGGGTCATTAAATTGGGTCATTATAGTCCAATTTCGCATAAGTTGAAATATATTATGCGGAATATTCTCAAAAATAGGAATAACGAGTTAAGTTTTCAATGATGCTTCGATCCAATCCGTCGATGCGAGAATGAATTTTAACTGATGAAAATAAATAGGCTTGTCGTCCGCCTCGAATCATTGCGGTGAAAAAGTGAATGTAGTTAATCATGCGTTTATAACATGAAAATTCGATTGTCGGAATTGAGCTGATCGTTTTAAGTGGTTCAACCCATAGTTATTAACTCTCTCACTGTACCACTGCGAAAAAATGAAAGGAGATTTATCTACCAGCTTTTCTGAAGCAGAAATGATTTAAATAACAATATTTCATTAACACACTTGATTCACTAACCTGTTTTTTATAAAATGTCTCTCTAGAGAGACAAATGCATTTAAGGTAAAAAATACAGAACGCCCTACGCATAAAAAAATCATTTTTTTTCTTATGATAATAAAAATAAACTTAAATTATTTCATTATGAAATCAATTGAATTTCCTTCATCGAATCATCGTTTTCAGGTTTTCCTTATTTTTTCTATGGTATTAGATTGTGCTTCCAGGTTTTCGATAATACATGTGCAATACAGATATTCTCATCATATTAACGTTTTCATTTTCATCTATTGGTCCATTTACATTTTCATTATGTTCTTGCATATCATCCTCATTGATTCCTTCTTCTATATCCTCTAATATCTATATTTTCTTTTGGTCCAACATAATTGTTCATCCACCATAGTCCCCTTCATCAGATAAATGTGGAATATCTGAATCCACATCATTTTCCAAGTAAGTACAGCATATTTGCCGTTCCAACAAACCCCTGCAATGGCCCAAAATGGGACCTCCAGTGTAATTGTCCTTATTCAGGGACATATTTTTTGGTCATTTGATGTCTTCGTAATAATTAAGGAGATATATATATATTCTTTTGAAATCAAGAGCTAACATAATACAATACATAAAACAAAAATAAAAATCCCTAACTGAGGAGATGCAATCCAATGATAAAAATCAAATATAACATGCTTTTACTTAAAAAAATACAGTACGGTTTTTCCTAAATGGAAGTGAAGATTTTAATTCACAGAAATGCCGAATAAACCAGTCGATTACAATATATTTTCGTCGACCGCATTATGAAATGAATATATTTTTGATTGAAAAACATACTTATTTTGTACAAGACAAACAAATGACATAATAACAATTCTTATGTTCCAGTAGAGTTGTGATATTATTTGTACTGTTTCTGAACACTTTGTGTTCGTTTATCCATGAAAATTGCACATCAAAATATCATAAATTGAACGTTAAAATGGGTCATTGAATTGGGTCATTATTATCCAATTTCGCATAAGTTGAAATGTATTATTTGGAATATTTTCAAAAATAGGAATAACGAGTTAAGCTTACAATGAAGTTTCGATTGATCCAATCCGTCGATGCGAGAATGAATTTTAACTTGTGAAAATAAACAGGCTTGTCGCCCGCCTCGAATAATTGCTGTGAAAAAGTAAATGTAGTTAATCATGCGAAAATTCGATTGTCAGAATTCTGCAGATCGGTTTCAAGTGGTTTAATTTTAATTTAATTCATTTTTGCAAGATATTTTACGAGCTTTTACATAAGGAAATAGCTGTCATAGTTTCAGCTAATGTTTTAGTTTTGAGATGGGAACTGTCTCAAATACTCGATTACACTCATTGATGAATGATCAGATGAAACGCTCCACAACAACTTTGCGTTAAATGAAAACGATTCTGTCTGGCCGTTCCTCCTCACATGAAATTGCAATAGCTTTCAAATGGAAGAGCTGGAGACTTCAAGCTTCCTCAGTTAGATATCTTGATAGTCCAAATCGCTCGAATAATTCCTGAGCTTTGAAAATTTTGAATATGCTTATATTTCGAATATTACCAAAAAAGAAAGGCTTGCGAGTAAAATCAGTTGGTGATTCAGAATAGCCCGTTATTTCGGTAGATGTCACGTTTGAAGTTGTCATTCACAAGTAGAAACTACGCCATTAATAAAAATGGAACGATACACGTTTCAAGAACGCATTTAAATTATTAATTAATTAGTAATTATTAAAATTTGCCAGAGACGGTTAGTAAAACTCAAACAGTTTTGGGTCATTGTGGAGCACCTTGTCGGACACATGCGAAATTCAGATATCGATTGAAATATAATCAGGGAGGATTCTGCATTTATAGTAAACTTTTTAGGTTTTCACTCCCAGTCTCTGAAACTGAAAATATTAAAAAAAATTCAATTCAGATAAAATGCTCCTGCGTAAATTTTTGCACTAATTTTAAGGAGCAAATTGGTTTTGAAGAAATTGTTGACAAAACAGTCAAACTAAAATGGAAATAAATGAAAAGGATTATGAAACGTTTAGGTGTCTACATCAGACTCTTTCTTTGGATTTGTGTATTTTTCGTTCGCAGTCTAATTGACATTGAAAGTTGTCCACACATAGAGATGTTGATTTATTATTTATTTTTGAAGTTTCCTGATTTTTTTTCAATGAATCAATCCAAATACGATCTATTCCAACAGAACAATTAGTCAAATTATCTACTTCATCTAACAAAATACATGTGGATTCCTTAATTTTTTTTTCATAATTATCAGGTTTCGTTATTGGGATCTTCGTGTTGTTCCAGTTCATTATATGATCTCCGCCATTTGAACGTACATGTTCAGCGATTGTGATCTTGTAATATCTCTATTTTTGATGTTGTTCTTATGTTTTCGTTTCCTTATCTCTAAAGGTCTTGATGTCTCTGCTGTATAAGATTTTTCACATATACAGGAAATATTGTAAACACAAGACATTACAAGATCACAAAACGCTGATCATGTATGTTCAAATAGCGGAGATCATATGATGAACTGAAACACAAAGATCCTAATGACGAAACATGATAATTATAAAGGAGAATTGAGGAATCCACATGTATTTTGTTAGATGAAGTAGATAATTTGGCTAATTATTCTGGTGGAATAGATCGTATTTGAATTGATTTATTTAAGAAATAAATGACATCATGAAACTTCAAAATTAAATAAATCAACATATGTATGTGTTGACAACTTTCAATGTCATTTAAACTGCAAACGAAAAAAATGCACAATTCCATTTTACAGGTTGGTCTGAAAAAGGAGTCAGATATAGACACCGAAACGTTACATTATTCTTTTCAGTTATTCCCTTCTTTAGTTTTACTGTTACGCAACTATTTTTTAAAACCAATTTGCTCCTGGCAAATTAGTGCAAAGATTTACGCAGGAGCATTTTATCTTAATTGAAAATTTCTTTATTATTTCTGTTTCAGAGACTGGGAGTGAAAACCTAAAATGTTTTCTAGAAATGTGAAGTTCCCCTAATATTATAAGGATTATATCAACCTCACGATTTTCGAATGCACCAAACCATAAATTTGTCCATCAGTTATTCACAACCACCTCGTATATCTCAAATAAAACACATCCAGAAAATCTACACGCCTTTTCGATCCCATAATTTAAATTCACGAACTCGAACGTGAATGAGGGCGATAATCGCCTCCGCAAAAAAAGATCGTCAATCCAGGTAATGTCGCCCTCCTCTTTTGACCTCCCATGCCTGGACCAAATCGCTAACGGTAATTGGAAATTTAAATGGGGCTCTATTCGGGAGCATCTCAATTCATTACTCCACCTGGTGAAAAGTAACCTTAATGGCTTTTTAAGAGTTTCACCCGCAAATTCGCTGCCGAAGACTTGAAGCTTGTTGGGCTTCCACTTTTTCATAGAATATGTATAAGGAATGATATATTTTCGAAGCTTTGATTTTTGTGTTTTCCTCTTGATTTCATCCACGTAAATTTTTTCTAATGGTCAAAAATTTAATTTTTGAATGTAAAACTCATGAAAATGAAAACAGTTTGAGGTTTCAACTGATACTTTCAACTAATCTTGCTTGAAAAACGTCCTATACCTACAGTTAATCTGCTAACTTCACATTTTAATGGAAAGCCTCCAAATACAGGCTGTTTTTTAGTTGGTTTTTTTTTGGCAGTCTGTAGAATTCATGAAAATGGATTTTTCGCTAATAATCGTTTGATAAATCTTCAAAATTTGGTATCTATATTGATCCTTATACGACTGTTGAAAAGAAATTGAATAAAAAATCGTACAGGAAATGCTTTCGTGGGCATTTTGTAATCATGATAAGCTTTGTTTTTTGTGGTTTTTTTTCTGAATTCTTCTTCTTCTTCTCTGTGCGGTGCCTTTCCGGCCGAACAGAGGCCTAGTGGCCCATTGTTCACCCGCATCGTTCTATAGAGACTCAGCTCCTCAGACACGAAGACAGAAATGTCGCGAGCCTGCCAGGATTGGTCCCTCTCACCATAGGTATAGAAGGTGTTGGATTTCCTAGGTGTGTTGACCTTAACTCAGTAAGGTTCCCACAGTTGAACAAAATATACTCAACCGTTTCATCAGTACTCCTGCACCACCGGCATAGGGAGCAGCTTGTCAGTCCCATTCTCTTCAAAGGCTTGTTAAACAGGTGACCAGTCAATGCACCAGTCACCAGACCGAGTTGTTTCCTCTCCAGCAACAGAAGTCTTTTGACCTCAGATCGCGAGGACGGTCTCTCAATGAGAATCCTCGACCACCTCAGGCACACCCCTGCGCTCCATTCCGAAGAAAATTCCCTGTTCAGCCAGTTCCTGAAGAAACTTCTGACAGATGTGCGACAGATTGGCAGCGCAGGCTCCGGACCAACAAATGCTAATCCGGCTCCCCGCCTAGCCAGTTCATCTGCCTTGACGTTACCAGGTATATCCGCATGAGCCGGACACCAGATTACTTTCAAAAGTTATCAAAGCCCAGCCTACGCAGAGCTTTCCTGCATTCTTCTACCAAAGAGAGTCAACTCTAACATCGGATATAGATTTCAGAGTTCCCTGGCTGTCGCAACATAATATGTAAATGTGCTGGCCAGAGTATCCCCTGCGAATATTTACTAGTGCGCATGCAAGAACCGCAAATAGCTCAGCCTGCACAATGGAACAGTCCTTCCCCAGAGGGATAGCCTGATTGAAGTGAGGACCCACAATTCCGGCATTTTCTGAATTGGTTTAATATTTCCAAAAATTTACCATGTTTTCAACATAAATGTTGATTTTTTCTTAAAATGTCGACTTTAAAATTTTAACCAGGACCAGAATTCCTTTTATGTAAAAAACATCCTGTATGTATCTGTCTCTGTGTGAGATACCTACCTACAGGGTGCTGATAAATAAGTTATGGGGTTTCTGATGAAAAATCGACAACTACAATTGTCTCTTTTTTCTTCGGAAAACAGCATTCAGTATTGAACTCGAAATAATTCTATAGTTCACGAAAGTTTGTACCATCGGTTAGCCATGACAATTTTGCATATTTCAATGTGTATACCTATTAAAATTTTAGGTGATGTTGTTCATTTTCTTGTCAGCTTGACACACAATGTTGTCAATATCCCATAGACTTTTCTGTTAACTCGCAAGCTCGTCGGACGAGGCCGGGTATATTCGGCAACGTTGACTTTATTTTACGTTATGACAATTAATACTGCCAACTTCAGATAAATAAACGACGCCTACTATGCGCTCAAACTTTCATGAACAGACTATAGCTGCATTTATTTCATTCCTTTCAGATACGATAAAAGCTCGATTTCTCCAAGTATTCATTTCCACTGGAAAAACGTTAAATGAAAGTACTCCCTTGCACGATCTCAAAAAGGGTCGAGCTAGATGATAAACAATTTTATGTCAAAAGATCGTTCTACACTTTTACGACCGATCTCGACGATGGAAAAAGAAATACTATAAAATCGTATAAATAGAAGAGGTTCGTGGGACCGTCATGATGAACCTTATCACAGGGTTCAAATGATTGATTAATGTGGGGTGCCATGAAAAAACGAAGATTGGAACTTCATGAATTTTTATACTTCGAATCAATCATCGGTGGAACGTCTTCCCTATAGCCAGATAAACCGAGGTAATGGATTTCCTTCCTTAAAATTTCATGGACCCGCATCTTCGATCCTGGGACAATGACTTGGATTCTTTGTTAATGTTGAACTAAAGCGGTGGGTACGAGAGTTAAGCTGTCATTCGAGAGATTTTTTTTTCTGTTGACACTCAGGATTTCTCAGTTTCTGATGGACAATCTCATGGAATTCTACAATGCAAAATGTAACGAAAATGAGTGAAAGATGTTTTGTTTTTGACAGACATTGCAATCATTGAGTTTTTCCTCGTCAGTGTCCCATACGCCTCAGAGTCCAGAGACAACATCCCATTGAAAAACTTCTACATTGAAGACTACTTGTAAGAAGCTATCGAGTAGTATCTTACAGATGGTGACATCTAGTAGTGAGTAGTGTCAAATGAGAAGTTCAATCATCACAGATCGCATGCTGAAAGCACTGATTACTTCCTTTTCACTCTTTGAGATGTTAGCAGTGGTCCTACATCAGGGCCTTCATGCAAGTTTCTCCGAGTGATGGAAACACCAATTTTTTTGTCTGTCATTTTTTCTTTATTTTAAAATCACTTGGCTTGACAGCCGCCAAAAATTGGGTGTTTCCATCACTCGGAGAAACTTGCATGAAGGCCCTGATGTAGGACCACTGCTAACATCTCAAAGAGTGAAGAGGAAGTAATCAGTGCTTTCAGCATGCGATCTGTGATGATTGAACTTCTCATTTGACACTACTCACTACTAGATGTCACCATCTGTAAGATACTACTCGATAGGAAAAACTTCTACATCAGGCCTTCATGCAAGTTTCTCCGAGTGATGGAAACGCCCAATTTTTGGCGGCTGTGAAGCCAAGTGATTTTAAGATAAAGAAAAAATGACAAACAAAAAAATTGGGTGTTTCCATCACTCGGAGAAACTTGCATGAAGGCCCTGATGTAGGACCACTGCTAACATCTCAAACAGTGAAGAGGAAGTAATTAGTGCTTTCAGCATGCGATCTGTGATGATTGAACTTCTCATTTGACACTACTCACTACTAGATGTCACCATCTGTAAGATACTACTCGATAGCTTCTTACAAGTAGTCCTAAATGTAGAAGTTTTTCAATAGGATGTTGTCTCTGAGGGATATGGGACACTGACGAGGCCTAATGAGGCCGAAACCGGTCTGTCTCTTCCCTCATTGACGACATCTTGAATAAATCATCCCAGTCCGCATGAAGAAGGTTCTGTGAGCCTATAACTTGAAGATTGTATTCATTTCGATGATTACTATTTTCAATTATCTATGTTTCAAAAAAGTCAAAATCTGCTAAACCGTTGCACTGTGACATAGACTGGAGAATAAAACCAAGGAACTGTTGAATTGGCAAAAGAAGTCATACAATGTTATGGCTTTGTGTTTGTGCAAACAAGAGTCATTCTCATTTGTGGCATGACCAACCAAATTTCCTAAAAAAAATGGTTAACTTTGAGAAAAAATTTGACTTCTTGGAAAAGATGTATTTGTTGTTCGCTCCATCAAACTATCATCTTCTAAGCCAATCTAAACTCAGGGGGGTCATAACGTCCCCCCTGACACTGGTTTGAACCCCTGAAAAATTCTCCAATTTTCATAAAATTCGTGAACCTTCGTTCACGAAAATCACCTGACCCCTCTAAATCAAAATCTGGTTTCGCCCTTGATCTAAACTGAAAACTGATCAGAAATGATCCATACAATATTAGTGATGTTCTTTCGAACTGAACGAAGTGATTTATATAACTTCAATCAGAAAGATCAGTTGAAGCGATCGTTCTTTCGTTTCAATCCGTTCCCCTTCCACAACTCTAAAGTGATTGCAAGTGATTATTCTAATCGCGGAATAAGTTCCATCAGTTCAATCAGTACGAAAGAACACTACTATTAATTCAATTATAAAGTGAAAGCAGAGAATAATATTAATCGATATAAATCAACCAATATTAAACTCATACTTCGGAGCTATTATTCACTACTAGTCACCTGACGTTACCTGAGCGCTCTTCGTTGTAGACTGAGGACGAAAATTTTGCGATATGCAAAAACGCTTCAGTCAAAGCAACAAATAGTGAACATTTCGGTACTTTGGTTGAGATTCATGCTATGGAAGAAGGTTTTCGTATGGGACAAGAGATGGCGTCTTCGGTACTTTTGACATGCATTCAGTGTCTTTCAGTGTAACTGTTATGGCATTGTTGTGTGGAATAATACCGTAAAGAGGACGCCGTTTTGCATTAGTCCCAAGAAATACCTTCTATCATTCAGAGCTGACCTGTGCTGATGAGTCCTAATAAGGACGAAATGGCCATCCATAGGTGCTCTGATTGATACCACTTCCTTGCATTTTGTCTCGAACAAGGACGATGTTAGCTCCGAAGTATGAGTTTAATATTGGTTGATTTATATCGATTAATATTATTCTCTGCTTTCACTTTATTATTTTTCAATATTCATAGCGATGTACGCATTAAACCTATTTCTATTAATTCAATTATATGGAACTCCATATCGATATTTCTCTGCTCGTCTTTTTCCAGCGAAACATTCTTCTGAATAATGTATACTTAATAATAGATCTCTGATATACGAAGAGCTACCTGCCAACCTATGCAAGGTTCGCATGAGGTTTGGCTGCATGAGATATCGATTCACTGAATGAGTAAAATGGTGGTTGGATTACGATAGAGCTGTGCGTACTTCGTTATTCAGATGATGTCCGACGATAAGGATAACGTCAAAAGGATATTCTGGTAATATAATTTATCGAAACCATTAATCTGGATCGATGCTTGTACAATGGTATAAAGCAATTGTTCTTTTGTGCTGACAGTTTCACATTTTCCGCGATAGCCTGATGTAAGTCAGATATTATATACATTGCATTTCACTTTGAGGATCGATTCTGTATCATGTAACGGGTCAATCGTTAAAAGAGCTCGGACGCGTAAAGTTCACCAACAGTTTTTGCGGGCTTGTCGATATTGATAAAACGTTCATTCATACCTAAATAGCCTAGGAAATATTGGTCCCACACAAGGGCGCAGCCAGGGGGGGCAAGGGGACGGGCCCCCCCCGAGATTTTTCTGCATGTAAACTTTTCAACCTGTATCTCCGTAGATATGGTTGAATTCAAACGCATCTTCAATATTTTATTTAAAATAGCTGAATGGTATTCAAGAATAAAGTCAGTTTTCAGAACTAATTGATTCTGCTTTCCAGCAAAAACACAATGATTAACCTTTTGAAAATGAGACTAGGTACACAATGTGTGGTACTACACATATACAAGATGTCAAGAAAAAAGTACCATGCATTGTGCCAGGCGATAGAAGGCCATAAAATATGAAAAAAGTGGTCCCAGGAATTATATGTCCTAAACTGTTTTCTTTAAGAATACAGGGTGTTAAAGTTTATTTTTTATCGGGTATTTCTTGAATAACTTTGGACAAAGAGGTAAGAATTGAACAAAATGTGATATGCGGGGGTTTTGTATGATGCAGAATGCAAATATCTTATTATTTTTTGGATCACTAATAGGGGGCCCCCACATAATATTTCCTGACATTTGAATCAACCCTAGTTTAATAGAGTTTAAAAAGGTTACAGTTGAGAGACCTCAATGTCTTTTGTGCCCCCTCTTACAGAGCTGTTCTAGCCACACCCTTCAAAGCTCGCCTTACAGTTACAGAGATCGATGAAATCCAATATCTATGAAGTCTTCAACGAGGCTAGCTCTTCACTCTTACAAGTTTCTCGCATTCTATCCTTAGGCTCGCAATGCCAAGGCATTTCGTGACTAGGTGAATGTCATTTTCATTATTTGTGTTTTTGTAAAAGATTTGATTTGATTTCTTGCTGTTGGTTGTAATTGTAAGTAGGGTACTTTGGCGCTTCTGGACAATTTGTATGAATCATATTTTTTTGATGCATTTAACGTTAACTGGAAACCGTTGGTCCTAGCGACTTCATTGAAGTATACCTTTTTGAAAGAAAACAGATAAAGGAATCGCTTTTCTACTCCAGAATAAACGACAGTGTGAGGCAAAAGAATAAGGGGTTGATTTAAATGTGGAATCCTGTATGTGGCGTCCTCTATAAGTAATCTTAAAACTGGTAGGATTTTGGATCATACAAACCCGAGCATATCACATTTAAATAAAAAAAACCCAAAAAAAAACTTTAAACCTTGTATTTCTTGAAGGAGCAGTTTCCAACTTATATTTATGGTACTTTTTTTTTGACACCCTGTATAGGCATTTTAGAAAATAAATGATCACCAGATTTCAGAAAAGATATGTGAATTGACATTTTTTATCAACCAAAAGGAGAAAGATAGAAATCACATCGAACGCATCATCTACTTCTATTTCAAATGGAAACTATGGATATTTTGATTTATGTATCGATTTGATACCAAATTTGCAGAATAAACCTATTGAAAAATTTCTATGCCATGCACTGTTGCCAAGTTATGCACAAATTCTTGAAATTTTTGACATCCTCAAGGCTCTACCTAGCATTTCAGAACGAAATATTCACTTTATAATATCACAAGAGCATAGACAATATTCGATTATTCACCGAGTCACGAGACGTATTTTGCGAAACACCACGAGAGCGCAGCTCGGTGGTGTTTCGCGAAATACGTCGAGTGAAGAGGTGAATAATCGTAAAATATTGTTTATGCTCGAGTGGTATTCGTTAAGATTATATAACGAATAATATTCTAATTATTGTTTTTATTGATTAATATTAATATTGAAAGTACAATTATTATAATACTATTTGATGTATTGTTGTTTCAGCAATATTTGTAGTGTTGGTGTTGGTACTGTGGGTGACGCTTGAGGTGGATGGATTAGGAATGTTTCTCATTTTTCAATAATTTTTCTATGGTGTTCTGCAGTAAGTTTCAAATATGGTTTCAGAGATTCAGATGATGAGTGGCCTGTTATTTTGGTAATTTCTTGCAAGTTTGCTCCAGAGTGCGACAAGATACTCACAGCAGAGGAACGATTTGAATGATTCGTAATTTTCCTTTTTTTGTATCTATTCCCTTTCAGCTGCTGTACGTGTCCATTTACTCAATGTATTCAACCAATAGGTCAATTTTGAACCATTTCCCTGTTTCTGCCAATCGATATTAGGTGTTAAAAAAAGGCGATTGGTTGTGATATTTGGCGCTCTTTTTGCTCAACAGTTTTTCCAAGAGACGTACTGGGCACTTATTAGGAAACTCTTTATTCGGAGCCAACCATTTTGAATCAGTTGTGCGTTGTTCTCCACCTTGTGATGTTTTAAAGAATATTGGATTGTATTCGATACGTCCCGTAGATTGACCATAATTGTCGAATTCCTTTTGAAATAGTCGGTTAAGCAAAAGGCTGCTTCATTACCACGCCATGCCAATTCCACAGCACAAATTTGATAAATTTTTTCTGCAAACCATCTGGTGTATTCATCAAAACTTAATATAATTCTGGTTATTTCTTTCTCGTTAAGAGCGGCTGAGCTCTCTTTTTTTCTGTCGGGAATTGCTTTTAATTTCTTTCTCTTGCTGCACGAGCCCTTCTTGCGTTCTCGAAAATAACATCTTTAAATGGATTTATTTCTCTTTCGAACTCTTCATGAAACTTTTTCTGTAAAAGTTTAGCAGAAATATTCCAAATGGTTTTCACTGTACTCTCTTTATATTCCTTTCCGTCTGCACGTTTCATATTGAATGCCCAATCCTTCAGAATATCTGCTACTTTTTCATTAGAAATATCAGCAGAAAGTTTGTAATTTCGATGTTCACAAAACACCGTAAACTGCTTCCAAACATAATTATGTGTTTTGTGGTATTTTCTGGTGTTGCATTTTCAATTTCTTGATCAATTTCACCACATGAAATGCATAGATTAACTGACATTTCATTGAACTTGCCCGTTACTATGGAAATGATTACAATATGGCAGGAGGTGAAACACCAAAACGATATATCACGTCGTCAAGGGGTATATGCACTTATCAATACGCAGTAACTACGTAAAATTCGTGGATTTGATTGGTTTTCAAACACATGAGTTATATAATCACTATTAGTTCTCCAGAAACGTGCGATAGGACAATTTAAAAGGAAAACCCTGTATATTTCAATAGTAAAAATTTCTTTCTTTACCGGTGAGCGTAATGTAGTTGTCCGAAATTGTCTTTCTTTTCAAACCTGTCAATAGTAAGTTAATCATATCGTTCTGATAAATATGCGCAATTTCAATCCTCTCTAACGGTTTTATTCCCGCAATTAATCAATCCATTCTTAACCAGACCAGAACTTTCACAAGCCTGAAAGTATTCCTTAATTTTCGGGAAGTAAAGCAATTCCAGCAAGCAGAACGCAACATTGTTTCCGTCCCACCTTTTTTCTTCAACTTCCCGACTACGTCCCGCAGTCGATTACTCCGACAAAAAAACTTTTATCTCCAGTAATTCATTCAGTAGCCAATTCGAAAAGCGTCCCAGGGATTCCGAGAAAATTGCAATGCGGACTGCGCAGTAAAGATTATAAGAATCTGCAACTTCGAATTGAATTAGAACTGATTTGCACCGCTGCTTTTTAACGCCACTTCCACGGCATTTTCATCAATCTAAGATGGAAACGTTACGAAATGCCGTTTCAACTTCGGTGGAAAGACGCAGTTTTCCCACTCTGGCTCAAATTGGACGATAAATAACAACAAGGCTGATCTGGGATTCGGCAGAGTGGAAAAACTGATCTAACATTCGAAAATGGCGGTTGTGTTCTTTAGTGAGGCACTGATTTCAGGATTTTATCCCTACATTTGAAACTCGATACTGAATAGAGACGAGAAAGGCATTTTAGTTAGATAGGTATTCAACATCCCCAATTTAACACTTTCGATATTGAATGACAATCCAAAAAACCGTTTGAACTTAGGTGGAAAGACGAAGCATTCCTTGTCTGGCTTAGAAACGAATACTTGGTATACAGGGTGAGTCTTTGACTTGTACATATATTTTAACCGTATATTCTTGGGGTCGAAAGAAACACTTTTTTCCTCTACCATTTTTCCCGATTCGGCCTAAATAAGAAGATATAGCCCTTTTTTGTTTTCAGAATGAGCTATGCCGCCACTGGTAAACTAACCACTGAATTTTTGCAAGTACGTGATATAGCATTCAAACCTTCGAAATAAGCTATTGTATCAAAGAAACGAGTAGATATACCATTCGAAATTTTCAAATAAGCTGCTGTATTAATGAAAGAAATATGAACTTACTTTTTTAATACCAGTTGTATATTTTTTAATGCAATGATTGATTCATCCAAAATTTTGCTAGTGATGAAAAGCAGAATAATCTCTTCTTGATGTATACTTCATTTTTGATTATATCGGATTAACTTTTAAACCACCTATTTTAGCTATAGCATTCATTTCCAATATCTCTTGAAATCTTCCGAAATCAAAACAACTCAACCATAACACGCATGACATTTCACGTTCATAAACACCACTTGGGCGATTGAATTTCAAGGGGTGTCCGCATGGTAAAGTCACAGACACGACACTAGATTCTTTGACATCGGTGTTCTGTGGTCAGTTTGTTTTTCAAAATCATACGACTTCATGAATAATAACTTATTAAGGTCATTTTAGTAGTAATAAATATGATGAATAAATGAGAAATGAATGTATTCTAACGTAATGTGAATTTGGATCAACGTATGTCAAAGGTCAACGAAACAAAATTGCAATAGGTACTTCGAAAGTGGTGTGGAAATTTGCTTGAATAGATAAGGATTTACACTGAAGAAGTATAGAGGTGAGCTTATTCATTGTAACCCCATTTTTAAAGAAAATCCGCCAGTTCTCTTACCATTCATCATTACAGATAACAAATTCTCGAATTATTCTTGAAATTTGTCAAAGTGACCACAGGAAAAATTGAATTCTGTGAATATTTCCGACAGAGTTGCATTCAGCCAAAGTACCAATTTTTCGAATTTTTAAGATTTTTTCTTTTTTCAACATCGAATTACTCGGAATTTTGTAGTCGGGAAAGATTAATCATATTCATGAAAAACTATGTTTCAAAAATCATTTCATTTGAAGGAATCGTTTGCGAGATATTACTGAAAATTTATGCTTTTCATGGATTTTCAACAGCCTGTATCTTTTTAACCAGGCCGAATCGGAAAAAAATGGTAGAGGAAAAAAGTGTTTGTTTTGACCTCAGGAATCTACGGTTAAAATATATGTACAAGTCAAAGACTCACCCTGTATACGAGCGCATTCCAAACAGAAATACGAGATAATTGAGAGATGCTCTCAGTTCAATCTGGAAAGAAATTTCTGAGCACGTGGAATATAGCCACATACACGCATGTGGCCTGGTCAAACTAGATGAGTTAGAAAAACATCCAAGAGTCTTCTTTGTATGGATTTCAGATCACTCACGAATAAGCAAAACGAGAAAGATGAGGTTTCGAACGGAAAAGCTCATCAATTCCTTTAACAGGATCAGAATCCTCCTGTGTCGATGAATGGGGATGGTCGTTGTTTTAGATGTACTTATTATCGACACCCTTTTTTTAATGAAAATATCACAGAAAATTTATTTCATTGGTAAAACTGAAATCATCAAACCATATGAATGTACAAAAAAACTTATATCACTTGAATCTTGCGAGTTTGCTTGGATATGATGAGGAGGCTTTTCTTACTGAATGGTAAACAAATATGCTGTAAACTCGGTTGAGGCTGAAACTCAACTGAATGAGCGCACATTTGCACTGAGGATACTCAGAAAAAATCGGGATAATATTCAGATATGCTGAGAAACTGTAAGTTACATATTTGCGAAGAAAATAATTCTATGGCTGGTCCAGAAACCTTAATATATGTAGAAGAAATGATAAGTGTCGATAATTGGGGCACTGTCGATAATTGGTACATTTGCCTTAACGACATCGAAATGATTTTTCAAGTTGTCCCTCATTGATATCAAATATGTTCAGAAGAACCCCATTCAAAAATAATTCTGGAACATTTCGAAATGGAGTGACACCTTCTCCTTTGAAATATACAACTTTTAACCTCAATGAGTTTTTAATCAATGATCAGAAATGAATCATTCACTTCCAACAATGTCGAGCTCTAGCTCACTCATTATCAATTTAAATCATGTTTCAATATGAACATATTGATTGAAAAATGAAAGTTTTGTTATGAATCGTAATAGTATATAACATTACTAGCAAGGTAAGAGGGTTTTTCTGGCGAATGGAGGATATAATTGACGAGCCGCAGGCGAGTCAGTTACCTCCTTTTGAGCCAGTAAACCCGTTACCTTGCGTGTATTGTTTTATATTTTATTTGTTTCTCATTTGTAAAAAGGTAGATAAATTCCAAAAAAAATCTCAATAATTGCGTTGAATTTTTTTGACATTTCTTAAAATGGATTATTATGACATCTGAAAATTATTACAACTGTCAGTGGCTTCACGAGAGGGAAGTCCTTCGAGAATATTTGCTCATTTCTGACGAAAAAGGCCAGATCCAAATGAAACAAGGTATGAATATCGATTTTTAATAAACATATTTGTTCCAGGAACGATGAAATTAGAAGGATGATTGAAATTAGAAGCAAGTACGTGACTGTCAGTGAGATTACAGGTCAAAAAACCTCTAGGATATTTGCAATTTTGAGAAGGAAAACGAATAGAACGATTAAAACAAGGTACGAATATCGTTTTTGAATAGTTTGAGAACGTTTATTGAGAAATACATTTGTTCCAGAAACTCTGAAATTAGAAGGATGAATGGAATTAGAAGCAAGTACTTGACAAGTGTCAATGTAAATAATACTACTAACTTGTAAAAATTTTACAAGTTAACTGTCAGTTTTACAAGTTAGTGACTTGATAAAATAACTTCCTTGATTAATATTGTGTTTTTGGGAAACGACGTATACGAATGAGAAACAAATAAAAATTATTCCAGTTCAATGAGCCCAGATTTGGTATAACCAATTATCTTTTTTTTCGACCGTAACCCTGCGACTCAACTGACATCTTAAAAATATGATATGAAGCAGCGTTTTCGGGGCGGCTTCGGTAACGAGATTATATTTTCAACCGAATTTATCTCAAGTAATTTGAATCCTCCGTGGTTATACGCTCCCATACCCACATTTCTATATTCGACTACGGCTCAGGTGAGGAGCCAGGCTTTCTCATGTTATTCATCAAAACACCAAAAAGAACCGTACAAAAATACCTAAATAACAAATTTCCTTTCCACATATTCGGACGAACTGGGTTCCGTGTTTTTGGGTAGAGAAAATAGCTCATTCACGGTCACGTAAACTGAAAGGTGTATAAAAGGAGAATAGTAACATTTCTTCCGGCTGACCCCTCTGAAAAGCCAACAGGCATCCCAGTTCTACTTGCTCCCGAACATTCGTATGGATAATTTCTTCTCAAAGTTCATTGAAGTTCTTCCGTCGAGTATTTTCATAGTAAAAAGTGACTTGAATGTGAAACATTTTTGTTACTTTGGGGGTCCATATCTTCTGAACTAAGACAGACCTCCCGAGGTTCACTATTTCAATATCAATATGAATACAATGACTTCAAAACCTTCAGTTATTATCTATTCAAAAAATGTTTTAATATAAACAAAAAAATTGAACTTATTATTATTGATAGAAACCATAATTCTAGTCAAATTTTTTATCAAATAAAATAGAATGGATCTTATATGGATGAATGTTCTCTTTAATGTTGGCAATTATGTATGGAATATACATAATGTCAAATACACTACTGGAAAAAATTAAAGGTTCAAAAAATATTCCAATTTTTCGGCAATTTTCAACATGCTGTAACTTTGAGAGGAATGGTCGTACAAGGAATTTAAAAAAAGGAAATTGTAGTTTCAAGTGTCCAGTTTTTGGATTAGAACTTCAAAAATTTTAAGTTTCAGTAGTTCCGAGTAATGATAGAAAAATCAGCAACAAAAAAATTCTCAAAATTTTACCACTTTTTTTTTCTTGTCTACGAGCGTGGAAATTTTATTTTGCATAATCGTTATAATGATCGGATACTCTGTTAATTCAGCTTCATTTATTTTTTTATTGACCTCAATACGTCCACTTCTCGCCGAGATATCGGTCTTCAAATAGAAAAGGATCCATTTGTCTTTGATTATCGATTTCTCAGCAACCAATGATCGCACAGAAAATGAAGGAGGGTTTCAAGACCTTAAATGAACTCCCATAATGAACAACCATTGCTTATTCATAGAATTTTTTTCTTCATGTCGCCATCAATATAAAAATTTAACAAAAAATGGGCTTTTGTGGTTTCTTGGAAATCTACCGCTGGATCGAAAATGTTGGGGGGAAACATTAATGTTAAGTGTGACTTTCACAGTTCAATATGTTGATAAAAACCTTACGAAGAGCCAACTAAATCTAGCGAGCCGTTTTTTGTTTGACTCGATTGAATTTTTGAAAAAAATAAGGATCACGTTTTTTGCTCTGAGAAGCTCATAATCTTTAGAAAAGGCCAAAAAGAATTTTCTCGAGCTTTTCCACGTTTTAATTGCAGATAGTACATAAATTTCAAAAAAAGAAAAAAAAATAAACTAACAAATAAATCTTTATTTATTAATAACGGATATAAAAAAATGATCCTTTCTATTTGAAGACCGATATCTCGGCGAGAAGTGGACGTATGAGGTCAATAACAAAATAAATTAAAGCTGAATTAACAGAGTATCCTATCATTATAACGATTATGCAAAAATAAAATTTCCACGCTCGTAGACAAGAAAAAAAAGTGGTAAAATTTTGAGAATTTTTTGTTGCTGATTACTGAAACTTAAAAATTTTGAAGTTCTAATCCAAAAACTAGACACTAGGAGCTACAATTCCTTGTTTTAAATTCCTTGTACGACCATTCCCTCCAAGTAACGGCATGTTGAAAATTGCCGAAAAAATTTGGAATTTTTTTTGATCCTTTAATTTTTTCCAATAGTGTAAATGTCCGCTTCTGAAAGCCTCACAAATGCGAGCCCTTTAATAATTTCATTACATCCTCGCACATTTCACGCGAACTTCTTCAATTTAATCAAGATATTTTTTTTGAGTTGTCAGCGTTTCCGATTCATTCGCATAAACTTTGATTTTCAGATATCGGAGAAGTCAAATCAGGTTGACCGTGAAGCCAATAAACTTCACCATTTCTTGAAAAAAAAATTGTTGTGGGGAAAGAGGGTCTCGCTCTAATTTCTCGGTCATCCTTGCAATATGCGAGTGGCACAGTCTTGTTGATACCACACTACAGGAAAATAGTACCTAGTCTTGTTTGCACGTTGTATCTCCTAAAAATGTCACGTAACTTTCTCATTGTCACAGTAACCCATGATTGATTAGATAAAATGTTCGAACGATTAAAACAATGCTTTACCATATATTTTCCATAATAAATTTCCTACTTCTCTACTTTACGTCTGCTAAAAATTCCTTCATCGTGTTATTTATCAAAACACCAAAAGAACCGTACAAAAAATACCTAAATAACAAATTTCTTTCCACATATTCGACGAACTGGGTTCCGTGTTTTCGGTAGAGAAAATATTCATTCACGGTCACGAAACAGAAAGGTGTATAAAGGAAAATAGTAAACATTTCTTCCGGCTGACCCCTCTGAAAATAAGCCAACAGGCTTCCCAGCTCTGCATGTTTATTCCCGAACATTCGTAGGGATAATTTCTTCGCAAAGTTCATTGAAGTTAAAAGTCCTTTCGTTGAGAAGTCTGAAGTCTAGACGGGGCCAAACAGGAAAAGTTCCTTTTGTGCGATTTCGCGTGGGAACAGAGGCAAACTGATGACTGGAGTTTATAACTGGGAATTCAGTTAAGGAAAAGGGATTCGAAGGAGAAGTTTCTGCCTTCCTTCAGATGATTCCAGACGTATTGGTTTTTCGGAAATACTCTAGAAAATTAATGCCAAGAAATATAGTGCTTTTGCTGCTTTTGGAGGAAATTCAGGATGAGAGATCTTCGACAGTTTGTATTCTATTGAAAACTATCTAGGTCCGGTTGAAAAGAAAGAAATATTAAAAGAACAGTGTTGAACGGGTATTTCAGGGATATCCAGAAAAAAACCATTTTAGAATAATGATTCCTGTCTAGACAGACTCAGGCGTGTTTCACTATAGATATTGGCCGGTATTTTATGGAATATTTTTTTCATGACAAAGAAGTAAACTCGCTTTCAATCTCTCATTCATTAGGTACATTGAATATTTTCAAAAAAATCAATCTCTACAAAAATACGAAAACTCTATCATTAATTAAGTTCCTATTAGTATAATCAAGGAAAAAAATTATAGATCTTGTTTAGGGAAGATTTCGATGTGAACATCGAAATCTCAATTTCGACTTCATAGTTTTCCGAATAACGGAAAAATATTTTAAGAAAAAATTATGGAACTGATGATCCAGACCTCAGAGTAAAAAGTGAACCTAGAGTTGCCTTCACAGCCTTCACGCATTCGTTATGCAGCCAAGTAGAATCTGTTATACGCGCGAACAAAGTTCGGGGACGTTGCGAATCGTGCCGTAGTTTATTCCGTATAGGAATAATTGGTTTACCGCTCCCCTACCCTGATACTAACGGCTTGCGTCTGTTACAGATAATTCTGTGAGTTTGGCAACATTGTTTGTTAGTGTTTATTTCCCTGATGCGATGTGTGTTCACATTTTCATTTCGATTTGACGTTCATTAACTGAATTATTCAATGATTTGGTGGCAGTTTATTCGTTTGCTAAGACTATTCCGTTATTATAGCTAAGGCAAAAAATTACGAAAATCTTGTATTAAATTCAGGAACTGGAGAAATGCAAATCTAACCAATTGTTTACTTCACCCCACTCTGACAGTGAAGTGATTTTCATCCCATTTTAATGTCTGGTTGATTACAATGCAGTACTATTCACGCCTAGGAGCATCTCTATGTTTATTTCTTATTCTGAGATTCAGACACTACCACTGTGTGAACATCTGATGAATTCATACACGGAAAGGAAATGTGAATATTTATGTTCAAGAGAGTTCCTTTTGCACAGTTTGTAACTGAAATCGAACAGTTTTTTATTCACTTTTACAAGAGGTACCTTTCTACTTGGAAGGTTACCTTCTTAGACGAAGACTAAGTTACCTTCCTCATTTATAAGAGGCCTATAAGAGGACAAGGAGTGGAAGAGAGCTAAACTTAATTCTGTTCACTCAAAGTTTCCTTCACTCAAAGTTTCCTCATAATATTATATACATTATACTTACTCATTATAGAATGAGTGAGACTGCACTAAGCTATAACAGACGTTTACGAGATATTTTACAAGCACTGTACCTTTAATTCAATTCCCCGCGTACTAAAACTTCAGGTTCCTCCGTGATTATTCAACTATTGTTCAACCGAGTGTGTGTTTTTTTAATAGCATTATAATCTCTTCAAAGTAGGTTATTATTTATTATAATAAGTAATTGAAATGAGGAAATGAACTATAGTAGAGACTCGATAATCCGGATCAATTAATGCAAGGGATGATCCGGATTAATGAGGAATCCGGAATACCGCGTCTCGCAATTTAGTAAAGATGCAATTTAAAAAAAAATTGAAATGAAATAATATTGGCTTTATTATCGAAATCATAAAACAAATAATATATTGGAATAATTAGATATTTTACGTTTTCTACTGTAAGGAAAAAGAATGCTGAACAATAGCTTTCTCTGTATATTTCCAGAAGCTGAATATCAGTAATTGCCATGAGTTATGGAATAAACAGACTGCATCGAATTGATCTATGCTCTGAATGCATTTGCTAACATTATCCCCGTCTTCGAGGATCGAAAAAATATGTGCTAAAAGGCCTTTTCGGTATTTCAGTTTTGTTAATTTGATATCATTATGATCCATATGCTGTATCAAAGCTGTATGGTTTGGAGGTAGAAACATTCCATTCCATTTCACTAATTAATTATTCTTGTCTGACTTTTTGTTTACACCATTGTGCACTATTATATACCAAAAAAACGTCCGATCGTCGTCATAGAAATTGAGTTACAACAAGTTAGAACCGTTAAACCACGTATGCAACGATCGGAAATTCGGATTATTGAGTCTTGCAATCCGGATTATAAGGACATAATACAATCTTGACGTCAATCCGGACTAGTAAATATCCGGATTATCGTTCTCCGGATTATCGAGTCTCTACTGTATATGGAAACTTAAAGTTTAAAATATTAATAAATACTCTTATACAGGGTGTCCCAGATAAGATGAGGAACATATTTTAATGGAGGACAGAAATAAACTAGAGTATCCCCAAAAACCTCCTTATGATCAACCAGTTTGAGATTCTAATTACAGTGTGTTTCTTAAATGTAAATGAAAATTAAAACTACTGTATCACCGATGCATTCAAAATTTGTATAATGATGATACCATCGCTATCAATATCATTCGATCAAATAATCAAATAATATTTTATGACACCATTCAGGTTTCCGAGACTGAGAACAGACAGTGAGAACCGATTCAGACAGATCGGTATACAGGTTTTAATTTCCGCTCGAATTTAAGATACAGCCTGTAACTCAGAATCTATAATATAATAGTACTCCTAGATACTACGTATAGGGGGTTTTTGTCTTTCAACAAAATGTTTTCCATCGTATCCAGAACACCATGTATGATTGAATAATATCAGTTTAGCCGAAATATGGACGCATTTGTGTTGGTGTGCTAATGCTCAGTGAAATCCTCACTTTTCATGCTGATTCATCTAGATATCAGCTATAGCATTTTGATGGAACATCGGAGAGTTAGTAATTAATAATATTAATATAATATACCTATTAAATGAGAAAGTTGGTATTGATCTCTGTCGCGTGACATACCCTATTATTTTTTAAATGTTCATTTAAAAATACCACTTGACGTACTTGAACTTTTTTCCCAACACGCCCTCACTTATTTGTTATGGAATTTATTCCATTTGACTATTCCAAACTGTATATCATAAAAAATGAATATTCTTTTAAGATATGCTTTCACAGAATTTTTCGTACTTCAAACAATATAACATGTGTATTTCACAGTATCAATGGAGGCAATTGTTAACAGGTTACCATATATTTCAGGTTGCAGCCTTTAAAAATTCGATGATGAAACCTCTACCCCCCATTTCTACCTTCCTTGAATGAAAAGACGCCTTCCCTCCTAATGAATGTATGTAGATAACGTGTAAAAACCCATCAAAAACATAATTTCAACAGAGAAAACCCCACACCTCGGTCCTCGATATAGCCGCAACCGCACTTTTCATCTTTTCAACCGACATGAATGAGAAAATTCCGTCTTCCCGGCAGCCAGAAACTGGAACGCTTTCCGCAGTCGAATTTGAGAAAATTTCCAGATACGAAGCAACGGTAACCTGCTATAACCACGCGGAAATTATGGTATGTGCCACATTTATTTTTAAGGATAATCTGCTCTACGTTGGTTCTGATAGAGAGTTTTACATTGTAGCAAATTTTATGAATGTCTGATAATGAGTAAAGGATAAAAAACTATCTGCTGTTTCAAAGCGTATTGATAAACTTTTCTTTAAATTCGAAGGAGAAAGATCAATTGAGGTTGACGCTCACTGGACGAGACGAGACGAGACGAAGCGAAGAGTTGTTTCCGCAGGCACGATTTGCACTGAATCAAATGGGTAGGCGCTCACTTGGAGGCGCGAAGTTATGATCAGAATCGCTAGGCGGGAGGCAGATTAGACGAGCACTTGGACGAAGCGAAGCGCGTTGGAAGGAACGCGTCGTTTTCCGCTGAGATCTTTTGCATTGAAATAAATGTGTAGACACGCAACCTAGGAGACGCGAAGCGAGGATCAGCGAGGCGGCTAGTCGTTGGTCGCCAGGAAGATCTTTGGGCATGTGAGCGAAATTTCTCGAGGCGGCAAGTAGGTATCCGACGCCGGAAACGGGAAGTTCGGCGCGCTGTATTTCCAATTTTGTACTCGAATTTTGTCAATGGGGAATACACAGTTATTTTTGAATTTGTGTGAAATGAGTTTGTTTTAAATGGCTCATGAGAGTGTTGGTTGAATTTTCTCGATAGAGATCTGAAAATATACGAAATTTATATACAAAACGAACAACATATATATTTGGTACAACTGTGAATGTGAATTCAAATCGTCTGAAGAATAGGTATTTATTATGTAAATACAACAAAATATTGAAAGTACCCTTCTTCCGAAGAAATTAAAATATCTGATTAGAATTGGAAAATGTGGAATAATTCCTTTGAGGGGTAATGATATGCAAACATTGAACTTACGATTACTACTTGCTTCGTCATTTTTAATTGGTTAAAGAGAAAAATAAGCATTTCGTATCAATTATTTGTATTTTATGGTATTCCCTGGATGAAGAACTACGAGAATTTCATTGGAAAATTCCCAATTAAAACATGATCATGACCAAAAACACGATTCTTCAAATGTTTCATGGCTGACCAAGGCCGTAGCGAAGGGGGGGTCCGGACCCCATCGGACCCGAAATGTTCTGAAGTACAGGACTAGAACTTTTTCCTTTGAAAATTGTCATTAGTCATTCGGTGGACCCCCCGAAATGTATTTCTAGCTAAGGCCTTGTGGCTGACCATACCCAAAAATAACCAGGGACAGCGCCAGTGATTTTAACGCCCCGCCCCGGAAAAAAGTATATTCAGAATGAATTGAATATAATTAGTCTGATTTGAAGCTTATACAGGTAAGCGGTATGCAGCAAGGTAATAAAAAATACAACTCCCAGAACTTATTACTGGAAATTTTTGATATTGTCGTAGGAAGAGTAATTTTTTCTGAAATCACCAGAATGAAGGAATTAGATCATACTTAATTTTTCCAGTAGCTTATGAGTTATCTCATATCAACGCCACAAACCCACAAACATACAATCTTTCCTCTTTATAATATTAGTATAGATTAGGCAAACCATTAGCTCTACAGACAAACTGTTGAATGTTTTCTTCCATATTTTCCAAAGAACAATTCGATTAGTGAACAGTATTCACCATTCGAATTATTTCAACAAGCGTACAAAAGTTCGACTTGATCTGAAAACTATCTCGAACTTTTCATGGTAAAAAAATCATTTCTTCGATCAACTTTATAAACCGAAATGTTCGAAGAAGAACAGTCGGGACTTTTCACCCAATTCACTGACCGATTCCCAATTTTTACTGACACCTTCTCTGGCCCTTTACGGCTTTATCATCGAATATAAGGCCCCATCTCTTCCAACCGGAAAATATACCATCCAGTTCCAATTTCCATAAATTCCGTGCATCTGATAAAGTTCAAAGGCACCTTCCCTAACCACGACCTCTCTTTATTATTATCGGGTGGTAGGTTTCTCAGCCTACTCCCCAAATTTCGTGTATTAATAATGCTCCCATAACTTCAGAAATTACTCGGTATGGTTAAAGGAAGTAACTTCTGACGGCCAGATTCCTTACGGGGAGTTTTCTTATTCAGGTCGATGTGAGAGATGAGCAGGAGCTCGCATGGGAGACAATATGAAGATTCTGGGTGAGCCATATTTTATACTTCCGATCGAGTGGAAGGAAGCCATAAATTAGTTGGGGCAAGGAAAGTTTTTAACAAAGAAACGTTCCTTCAGCTGCAAAGAACTTCAGAAACAGCGTTGACTTGCGATAAGGATCGTTTGCTGGATTGTTTTTTTATCTGCTGAATCTGATCGTTGCAACGAGGCCTAGGTGACTACAGAAATCACTTGTAATGTTGTGGCAAGTAACTTATGATGGTCATACTCCCATACCTTCATAAATTACTTGGTATGGTAAAGGAAGTAACTTCTGCAGGAAAGCTCTGCGTGGGCTGGGCTCTGATAACTTTTTGAAAGTAAGTAATCTGGTGTCCGGCTCACGCGGATATTCCTGGTAACGTTAAGGCAGATGAACTGGCTAGGCGGGGAGCCGATTAGCATTTGTTGGTCCGGAGCCTGCGCTGCCAATCTGTCGCACATCTGTCAGAAGTTTCTTCAGGAACTAGATGAACAGGGATTTCCTCGAGAATGGAGCGCAGGGGTGGGCCTAGGTGGCCGAGGATTTTCTTGAGAGACCGTCCTCGCGATCTGAGGTCAATAGGCTTCTGTTGCTGGAGAGGAACAAACTCGGTCTGGTGACTGGTGCATTGACTGGTCACCTGTTTAACAAGCATTTGAAGAGAATGGGATTGACGAGCTGCTCCCTATGCCGGTGGTGCAGGAGTACTGATGAAACGGTGAGCATATTTTGTTCAACTATGGGAACATAACTGAGTTAAGGTCACACACCTAGGAAATCAAACCTTCTATCCCTATGGTGAGAGGGACCACTCCTGGCAGGCTCGCGAAATTTCTGTCTTCGTGTCTGAGGAGCTGAGTCTCTATAGAACGATGCGGGTGAACAATGGGCCACTAGCCTCAGTTCGGCCGGGAAGGCACCGCACAGAGGAGAAGAGAAGAAAGAAGAAGAACTTCTGACGGCCAGATTCTTACGGATGAATTTTCTCATTCAGGACGATGTAAGAGATGAGCAGGAGGCTCGCATGGGAGACAATATGAAGATTCTGGGTGAGCATTTTTATACTTCCGATCGAGAACAAGGAAGCCATAAGTTATTTGGGGCAAGTAAAGTTTCTAAGAAAGAAAAGTTCTTTCATAGGCAACGAACTAGAGATTGAGAGTACTTTTGTGATTTTCCTGCAAGGTGGCTGGGAGCTCTATATATCTCCTCCAAATTTCTGCCTCAGGGATAACTGCTCACATTGTGGAGTTCAATGAGATATTCACATAAAGCTCTCATTGTGACAAGTGGGAGAACTTTTCAAAAACCTCCGCATTGTGAGTTTTTTGAGAGTATCCTATCCTTCTATTGTGATCAGTATAAGAATTCCAGTATCCATAAAAATTATTAAACCATCAGTGCAAATAGTTATTTTGATTTGGATTTCAAGTTAATAGTTTTTTTAAACTAGTCTAAATTAATCTGTTTTCGTACTGAATTTTCGTTGATCTCCATTTTTCGAGTTTATTATTACAGTTTATTGTTTTTCGTCAAAAATTTTGATCCCGTATCCGAAAGGAGTTCAGGTAGATATTGATATTATTATCTACAGTATTCACGTAACAAAAAACGTTGACATTAAAAAACCGTGGAGATTTTTTCCTCCAAATTTTAATCATTCACTCCTTGCTATACTATCTATGTTTCAGCAAATAAATTTAATTCTGAAACTCTTCCTTCAGGCTATTACAGTTTCTTTGTCAATTCTCACTCAGAGGTCAAGAAAAATCCTCTTTAACAGATACTAAATACGAAAGAGTAAACGATCAAACGCCTTTTAATTTACATCGAATACATAAATGCTGCAATGCCTTTTTCCGGGGCTCGTTTTTGGGATTCTTCCTGAAAAAGGATACTTCGTCCAGACCGAAAATGATTTGAAACCTCATTAACTCTACTCTCTTTTTCGTCTTCCGTTTGGAGCTGCCGACTTATCGGAACGGCCTGAGAGCCAATTATTACTGAAGATTATCCCAAATGAGGAATCATAACTTCGTAGAAGCCGTGTTCGTAGACTGAAGCCTTGTTCACATTCCAACTAAGGGGACGCAGTAAATTATACGCATTTTTTTCTCAACACAGACTTTGCCGCTCCTGATCTTTGGTCTTCTTATAAGGTTTTCACCAAATGTTTGGAAATGGAAGCTGAAAATTTACTCTGAACTTTTGTTCATGAGTTGAACGATTCCCGCCACATTCGCTGTGATAAAATACCCTCGAAAGTACCTTTCATTGTTATCTAACGTTTAGCCGAGGTCGAGTATTCAAATCAAGAAGCAAGTGTTCACTATCGATGGGCTCCTATAAGTCCTATTTAGGTAGAAATACTTGAAATCGAAAGATGCATAGAATGTCGTGTGCTAAATCGGTTCGGTAATTTCGGCATTTTTTTTAAACCACGATTCTCTCTAAATTCGGTATTGAGGAATAGGCCAAGCAATAGAGGTTTTTTACGTGACAAAAATACTACCTGAAATCTGGCTGTGCAGTCATGCAATAGGTAGTTTCTACATCTTTTTCATGATAAATTCCACTCCTGAATTGTTTTAGGTTTTTTTTGAGAAGCGAAAAATATCCAAAAAAATCCAAAATTTGCTTATTCGCTTATAAAACGTGAAGTATTGATCTGATCGAAAAGCTGTTGAGGCACTTTTTGTAGAGAATTCAAAAACAAAAAAATGAGAGGTGACACGTCTCAAGCGGATAATTAGTTTCCGAGAAAAGTCCAAAAAACTGAAAAAACATCAATTTTTCGAAAATTCATAACTTGGTAAATTTCTGAGATGAAGCGTAGTTGCTCTGAATTTAAGTAGTTATTAACTTATACTTTATTGGTGCACAATTACAAAGCTATCGGATAAATAGTTTTTGCACAATCGCAGTTTCCGAATTCGACGTACTTTTTTCAAGAAGGTCGTGATACTCGGCTACTTGTCGGATTTGAATTTTACAAAAATCATTTTAAAGAAGAAATAAAATTCTTCAAATCGTTTATTCTCTCGATACCGACCGATAATGTTTAGTGGGTGGAAAACGGCGTCAAACAGGAGCAAAAATGCTCGAATGCATCAAACTAGTCGCGGAGTGGGAGTCGCCCGCTACGCGAGGGGAAAACTGTATACCTTATATCTTTCGCGCGTCGCGTAGCGGGCGCCCCCCTCTTCGCGACTAGTTTGATGCATTCGAGCCTTTTTGCTCTGTTTGACGCCGTTTTTCACCCACTAACATTATCGGTCGGCATCGAGAGACTATACGATTTGAGGAATTGTATTTCTTCTTCAAAATGGTTTTTGTAAATTCTAATCCGACAAGTAGCCGAGTATCACGACCTTCTTGAAAAAAGTACGTCGAATTCGGAAAACTGCGATTGTGCAAAAACTATTTATCCGACAGCTTTGTAATTGAGCACCAATAAAGTATATGTTAATAACTACTTAAATTCAGAGCAACTACGCTTCATCTCAGAAATTGACCAAGTTATGAATTTTCGAAAAATTGATGTTTTTTTCCAGTTTTTTGGACTTTTCTCGGAAACTAATTATCCGCTTGAGACGTGTCACCTCTCATTTTTTTTGTTTTTGAATTCTCTACAAAAAGTGCCCTAACAGCTTTTCGATCAGATCAATACTTCACGTTTTATAAGCGAAAAAGCAAAATTTTGGATTTTTTTGGCTATTTTTCGCTTCTCAAAAAAAACCTAAGACGATTCAGGAGTGGAATTCATCATGAAAAACATGTAGAAACTACCTATTGCATGACTGCACAGTCAGATTTCAGGTAGTATTTTTGTCACGTAAAAAACCTCTATTGCTTGGCCTATAACTTAACTTTGTATGTTTGGAATCGGCTTGGACTAAAGTCAGCTGACTTTTATAATCATCCTGTATAAGTCCTACAAAGAAACCAAGAACAACTAAAGTCGAAGTAAAAATGGCAACCACCATTCCAGAATTATCTATCTTTCATATCCGTTCCCATTCCACTATATTTCACTAACTTTCTCGCGTCCATTTTCTCTTAATGGGTTACTTTATGGAAGTGAAAGAACTGGAAACAGTGGAAATGCACCGGCTAGGTCAAAGATTTTCTTTCTCACGGAAGTGTTGCCTTGGGAGCAATTTATCTCAACTTAATCTCTGTGGACTTCTTCAACTTGGAACCTCTTCTAGAACTGTCCTAGTGCGGTTATTGAGATTCAGCATGAGTTTCGTTTCAGTATGTGCCTGAGGTTTATTTCCGAATTTTCCAACGAGCAGTACGCTATTGATTGGAAAAAAGTGGGACGCAATCATTAAAATTCGTGGGTGGCAGGTTGAGTGTTATCATTTATTCATTCTTGATTTTTAAGGATACTTTGAATACCCGACACCGTTGCATTTCACGAGGAAAAAAGGGGATACTTCGAATACCGTTAAACCTCCCTTCAGAAAACTCGCATCACTTTTACTGCTGTGTTGATTTTTTCTATTGAATTTTGTTTCATTGCAAATTCATTCGAATCAGAGCACATTCTCCAAAAATAATTCACGCAAAAAACTCTATTTTATGTCAAAATGTGTTTAAACTTAGTTACCACCCCCATATAGAAAAGTATTCCGTCGGAACCAAAAACGAATACACATAAATTTTCATTTTTCTCTATTGGATTGCATACAGGCCTCAAAATTAATACATATTACCGAATTTAATGGACGAGAATGAATTTTTGAAATTGTTTCTCTGGAACCTCTTCTATACAGGGTCTTTCACGTTGAACCTCACCCATATTTATACGGGAAACTACTGAACGTATTTTCATGAAATTCAGTATTTCACGATGCTGATGAAATCTTAAATATTTTCAAGGCATGAGCACCTCCGGTTTTTCTGGAAATGACGTCAACTTCCGTTTTTCAAATTAGAACACCATTTTTTTATTGCAGAAATAGATTCCTTAGAAAATTTCAAGTTATTTTGATGTAACATTTTTCAGTTTTGGTTGGAAAATTTTGGGATTTTCGAAGATGTAAGATTGATGTATCCACTTGAGAATCGAAATCGCGATTCATGATACAGGGGGTGAAAAAATCGCTTTCAAAGTTAGGGATGACAAAATCGTGAAAAATCAATTTTTTCAAATTAGAACCCCATTTTTTTATAGCAGATATTGAATCTACGTTAAAAAATAATAATATTGACAACATTGCGTATCAATCTGACAAGAAAATAAAGAACATAACCTAAAATTTTAATATACACAGCGGAATATGCCAAATTTCCATGTCCAACCAACGGCTCAACCTTTCGTGAACGGACTATATTTTATGTCAAAATATGTAATAGTATATAACATTACTAGCAAGGTAAGAGGGTTTTTACTGGCGAATGGAGGATATAATTGACGAGCCGCAGGCGAGTCAGTTACCTCCTTGAGCCAGTAAAACCCGTTACCTTGCGTGTATTGTTTTATATTTTATTTGTTTCTCGTTTGTAAAAAGGTTAATAATTCCAAAAAAATCTCAATAATTTGTCGCAAATGTCGTAAGCTATTATGATTATTTATGACATCGGAAAATTATGACAACTATCAGTGGCTTTACGAGAGGGAAGTCCTTCGAGAATATTTGCTCATTTCTGACGAAAAAGGCTAGATCCAAATGAAACAAGGTATGAATATCGTTTTTTAATACTTTTATAACGTTTATTACTGAAAATATTTGTTCCAGGAACGATGAAATTAGAAGGATTAATGAAATTAGAAGCAAGTACGTGAAAGGGAAAACAAATAGATACGGATAAAACAAGGTACGAATATCGTTTTTGAATAGTTCGAGAACTTTAATTGAGAAATACATTTGTTCCAGGAACTCTGAAATTAGAAGGATGATTGAAATCAGAGGCAAGTACTTGACAAATGTCAATGTAAATAATACTACTAACTTGTAAAAATTTTGCAAGTTAACTGTCAGTTTTACAAGCTAGTGACTTGATAAAATAAACTTTCTTGCTTAATATTGTGTTTTTGGAAACTGACGTTTACAAATGAACAACAAATAAACTCAGTTACCACCCCCATATAGAAAAATATGAAAATATTCCGTCGGAACCAAAAACGAATACACATAAATTTTCACTTTTCTCTATTGGATTGCATACAGGCCTCAAAATTAATATTACCGAATTTAATGGATGAGAATGAATTTTTGAAATTGTTTCTTTGGAACCTCTTGTATATAGATGTTGTTCTAGTGTGGATTATTGAGATTCAGTATGAGTTTCGGCTCAGTATGTCCCTTTGGGTTTTTTCAGAAAGTTTCAACGCACAGTGCGATATTGATTCGTAGGTGACAGGTTGAGTGTTATCATTATTCATTCCTGATTTTGGAGGACACTTTGAATACCGGACTCCGTCGCTTTTCAAGAGGAAAAAAGGGAAGTCCTTGAATACCGCACTCCGTCCTATTTCAAGAGGAAAAGGGAAGACCTAGTATACCGTTAAAACTTCTTTCAGAAACTCGCATCCCTTTTCTGCTGTGTTGATTTTTTCTAATAAAGTATGTTTCATTGCAAATTCATTGGAATCAGAGCACATTCTCTGAAAAAATCTAGGGTAAAACCCGGATAGATGCCCCAGTTAGATAGATGCCCCATTTTCAAAACACGTAACTTCCGAAACACGTATCAAAAAATTAATTCTATAAGTAGCTGCTACAGCCACCTGGACCTTAGTTTTGTGAGGGTCATTGTAAAGTGAAGCCGTTTTTCGCCAGTGTGTGCGATCATCTTAGCAGCGAACTTCACAAACATGCCAAACTTTCAGAGGTAGATATTTGCCGCTGTATAACTTTTGAAGTGGTAATAAATTCATTAATTTTTTCATTACGCCAAAACAGTGTTTCATTGAGTGTACATCTGAGTACAAATAGTTTTTGTTTTCTTCTCAATTTATTAAAAAAATTCATGGGCATCTATCCCTATCGAAAAGGATAGTTGGCCTAATTTTTTGAGGTATAGGTGCCCCTTAGGACATCTAAACTATTGTTGATGTTTTTAAATGAAACTTGAATAATTTATTCTCTATTAACAAATACTCGTAAATACTTAGCACTAACATCCATATTTATACAACTTCATTGATATTATTCCAGGATCAACAAACAAAGACATCGAAGAAATTCATTTGAAATAGTTAGCTGATTGCATTTTCAATGAAACTTGCGATTAATTGCATTATTCCAATTTCCAATCATTTCCTCGAGTTCTAACATTTCCATCCCGCAAATGCAATGGAAATTCTCCGCAGTGACGTCACATCTCGATGCGCGTCGGCATACCGGTGTATGTGTATCGTGCTCGGAGACGCAATTCGATTTTGGTGCGATTTCATCTTCAACCTGCCATATCTTTTGATGTATTCATCATAATTGAATGATGTAAGAGGAAATTTCCTTCTATATTAAATACTGGGTATGAAGGACGTATTTAATTGGATAAAGATCAATAGCGTATTCATAAAAAAATACTCCCAAATAAGGCATAATTTGAGAAACTTTCGGAAAACTTTAAAAGGTGATACCGAGTAAACCTTGAAAGATAGATATATGCTATCGCGGACTTTTTTGTAGAACTATTAAAGAGGTACATTTCCGTCATACATTGTTTCCACGTACGTCTTACGGTTTTCACAGCGCACCTGAAAATAGCTGATTTTGGTACTCATAATTATTATCATTGAAGTTATAGTAGGTTTCCTCAATTTTCTCGGGTGAAAAGTATAGCCTATGTTACTCAAGGATAATGTAGCATTCTAAGGGTGAAAGAATTATTGAAATCGGTCCAGTAGCTTATGAGTTATCTCATATCAACGCCACAAACCCACAAACATACAAATCTTTCCTCTTTATAATATTAGTATAGATATATCGAAAAAGGATGAACAGAAGCGTACCCAGATGAGAGCCCTGAGGTACACCGGTGAAGATGCTATATGATGCGAATAGGAACCCTGATAACTTACAGAGAAGGATTGATTGCTCAAATCACGCAGTAATAAATTGATTTACTATGATGGGAACAATTAAAAAATTAGCTGAAGTATATCTGCTTGTAAAGTCCATTGTACCTGGCATGAATGCTGTCTCGGATTTCGGCTACAGAACCAGAAAATATCACGATCTTAAAGTGAATTTTATTAATTTTTTCAATTTTTATTTTTCTCATTGAAATAACACATAACAGTACCTTAAAAAATGTAGAGTGTTTCTCATTCTTATAAAAGAAGCTGCAAAGACAAACGAATGCTGTATTTTCTATTATTACCTTTTCGTATACGTAGCACAAGATGGTCAAAATTCTAGGAGACCAAGTTCATGTCTGCACATAAAAAACGTGTGGACTCTTGTAACTACGAAAAATCCTCTAATTCTATAAATCCTTTATCCGTTTACATCGTGAGAACACCGTTCACATTTCTTGAGCCATCACCATCAACAAATTTTCACTTAACATTTTCAACTCACGGCTTTAACCGAGCGGAAAACGGCGACGAGATCGTGGAAAATTTCCCAAGTGGCATCATGGGCAGTCGGTTCTGCACGTGCATCTTTCGCACACCATACTGACGATACCGGCGTCGCGGCGCCTCGGTCGTCGGGGTGGTGCTTCTCCCCACCACCGGCCTTTTTGATGGATATTCCGCTACGTCGATAGGGTTATGTATCTCGTCTTTCGAATTTTTGGAATTTTGTTATTGACGATTGAGACTCGAGGATGCTGTTTTTGACGTGAAATTCTTGTTGATAAAACATCAATCGATATAAAGGTTTTTCCAATAAGAGGTGTTATTTTGATATTGAAAAAAACATTTTTTATATACATGATCGGATGTTCATCTCAGTATAAAGAAGAATCTAAGCCGTTAATAGTGGAAAATATCATCAGGCAAATGACCACCACGAACACGCTGACAGGACCATATCCTTTTAATGAAATATTCCATAACCAAATCGCAAAGTGGCTTCACTATGTCCTCGATAGCCTCACGAATTCCATCTTTGAAGTCGACGCTGGGCTATAGGCGTAGACCTTCTCTTTCAAGTAGCCCCAAAGGAAGAATTCGCAAGGTGTTAAATCACAAGATCTCGGTGGCCAATTGTGATCACCTCTTCGAGAGATAACACGGTCCGGAAATTTTTCCCGCAGAAGATCAATGACACGACGTTGTTGTTGATCGGCCAGCTTGAGTTCTTGTGTTAACTGAACTTATAAGCCTTACGACCCAAATTTTTATGCAAAATACGGTGTAATGATTTTTGTGGAATGCAATGGCGCAGCTAGGATTTTGTTATGGGGGGGGCTAAACTGAACAATTTTTGAGGATACAACAAATACGAAAGTTGCAAAAAATAAAGAATAAAGGAATAACGAAGAAATAATGTTTTGGGGTGGGCTGCAGCCCCAAAGCCTCGCCCCCCTAGCTGTGCCAGTGGGGGAATGCCTAATTCCAAAGAACGACGAGGAATGGACAAACCTGGGTTTTCTTCAACAATTTCGCTTTAGCAGCAATATTCTCGGCTGTTATTGAGCGACGTGCACGGGTTTTATTCTCCACATCACCAACTTGTCCCAACAGCTCGACTTTTTCCAGCAATTCTTTATTGCGGTTCAACAAGGTGCTTCACGACGACCCAAAATTGTTCGAGTTTCACGAACCGTCTCTGCCATATTTTCAACATTTTTATAGAGAATTTTGATCATTTCAATGCGTTCTTGAAACGTGTATCGTTCCATTTTTATTAATGGCGTAGTTTGTTCTTCTCAAATGTCAAAAAATGACAGCTTCGAACGTGACATCTACCGAAATAGCGTGTTATTCAAAATAACACCTCTTATTGGAAAACCCTTTATTATTTGGGCATTTATCATCATATTTACTTTTTCTGTTCTGCTTTTCTGCCAGCCATCCTCAGGAAAACTCTTCAGCCCCGAAACTCTCAGTAGAACAACTTATTTCGTCGCTCTTTGAAATTATTGTTATCGTATTCCACAGGCCCAGTATACCAAAGTTTGTCCTGAGGTACAGTGTTCTTTGAGGTACCCCGTGAGCATGGGCAGCTTACATTTGCTGAACTCTAACAGGATGCATAATTTCTCATTATTAAAATAAAGTACATCATGGGCAGACGGTTCTGCACGTGCATCTTTCGCACACCATACTGACGATACCGGCGTCGCGGCGCCTCGGTCGTCGGGGTGGTGCTTCTCCCCACCACCGGCCTTTTTGATGGATATTCCGCTACGTCGATAGGGTTATGTATCTCGTCTTTCGAATTTTTGGAATTTTGTTATTGACGATTGAGACTCGAGGATGCTGTTTTCGACGTGAAATACTTGATGATTACATTCTGTAATTGGTATTTGAGCATGAGATTCTTATACTAATTTCTCAGGGAAGGCTTGATTACCCCAGCAACAAAATTCCTAGTCAGGTTTTCACCAATATATATTATAAAAAGAACAAGATGTACAAATCTTAATTTACAGTTCCAATCACAATCTCTTAAATAACACAAACTTATGACTACTTATCTTAAAGAAAGGTTCAAATTTTGGCTTCACTTCCAATGTACTATCTTGTCTTCTGTTGTTCCAGATGTTCTCGGTAACAGGATACGCCCTCAAGTCGGCTTCGATAGACTTCAGCCAATGATTATATTTCAGTCCAAAGTCAAGCTTAAAAAATGTATTTCAGTTCAAAAATTGTGGTCCAAACCAAAGAATGTGCTCCAGCCCAAAGAATGAGGCTCAAGCCAAGGAATGTGCTTCAGTCCAAAGAATGTGGCCCAAGCCAAGGAATGTGCTTCAGTCCAAAGAATGTGGCCCAAGCCTAGGAATGGCTTCAGTCCAAAGAATGTGGCCCAAGCCAAGAAATGTGACCCAAGCCAAAGAGCTATATGAAATTAACATAAATGGAAATGTGCACAAAATTTTAACATACCTTCTTCTCGTTTCTTGAGAAAAAGATTAGGTATTTAAATTATATCGATAATTATTAGTAAACCTGAAAATGTGTTATAAAACAAAATGAGGGCAAGCAATGGAACAAATTCAGAACCAGCAAACTACCCTTACAAAAGGCGAAAGATTCCTTTGAAGAACCCGTGAGCATGGGCAGCTTGATATTGCTGAACTCTAGCAAGAACCATAATTTCCCAGTATTAAAATAAAGTGCATCATGGGCAGACGGTTCTGCACATGCATCTTTCGCACATCATACTGACGGTATCGGCGTCGCGGTGCCTCGGTCGTCGGGGTGGTGCTTCTCCCCACCACCGGCCTTTTTTATGGATATTCTGCTACGTCGATAGGGTTTATGTATCTCGTCTTTCGAATTTTTGGAATTTTGTTACTGACGATTGAGGCTCGAGGATACTGTTTTGACGTGAAATTCTTGTTGATGAAACATCAATCGATATAAAGGGTTTTCTGATAAGAGGTGTTATTTTGATATTCAAAGAAAAATGCCATTTTTCAATATAAAAGATCGGATGTATATTTCATTATAAAGAAGAATCTAAGCCGTTAATAGTGGAAAATAACATCAGGCAAATGACCACCACTACCACGCTTACAGGACCATACCTTTTAATGAAATTTTTCATAACTTAATCGCAAGGTGGCTGCCCCATGTCCTCGATAGCCTCACGAATTCCATCTTTAAGGTCTTGAATCGACGATGGGCTATTGGCGTAGACCTTCTCTTTCACGTGGCCCCAAGAAAGAAGTCGCAAGGTCTTTAATCACAAGATCGATGGCCAATTGTGATCACCTCTTCGGGAGATAAAACGGTCCGGAAACTTTTCTCGCAAAAGATCAATGACACGACGTTGTTGATGAGCGACTTGAATATTCACTACTGGAAAAAATAAAGGATCAAAAAAAATGTTTCCAAATTTTTTGGCAATTTTCAACATGCCGTAACTTTGAGAGGATTGTCGTACAAGGAATTTATAAAAAGGAAAATGTAGCTCCAAGTGTCTAGATTTTAGATTAGAACTTCAGTGGTTTTCGAGTAATGATAGAAAAATCAGCAACAAAAAAATTCTCAAAATTTTACCACTTTTTTTTCTTGTCTACGAGCGTGGAAATTTTATTTTTGCATAATCGTTATAATGATAGGATACTTTGTTAATTCAGCTTTAATTATTTTTTTTATTGACCTTAATACGTCACTTCTCGACGAGATATCGGTCTTCAAATGGAAAAGGATCCATTTTTTATCCGTTATTAAATTGATAAAATTTTATTTGTTAGTTTATTTTATTTTTCTTTTTTTGGAATTTATGTACTATCTGCAATTAAAATGTGGAGAAAGCTCGAGAAAATTCTTTTTTGTCTTTTTTGAAGATTATGAGCTTCTCAGAGCAAAAAACGTGATCCTTATTTTTTTCAAAAATTCAATCGAGTCAAACAAAAAAACGGCTCGCTGGATTGAGTTGACTCATCGTAAGGTTTTTATCAACATATTGAACTGTGAAAGTCACACTTAACATTATTGGTTTTTTCAACATTTTCGATCCAGCGGTAGATTTTCCAAGAAACCACCAAAAGCCCTTTTTTTTGTTAAATTTTTATATTGATGCGACATGAAGAAAAAAGAATTTCTATGAATTAGCAATGGCTGTTCAGTAATCGGAGTTCATTTAAGGTCTTGAAACCCTCCTTCAATTTTCTGTGCGATCATTGGTTGCTGAGAAATCGATAATCAAAGGCAAATGGATCCTTTCCATTTGAAGACCGATATCTCGGCGAGAAATGGACGTATTGAGGTCAATGAAAAAATAAATTGAAGCTGAATTAACAAAGTATCCCATCATTATAACGATTATGCAAAAATAAAATTTCTACGCTCGTAGACAAGAAAAAAAGTGGTAAAATTTTGAGAATTTTTTTGTTGCTGATTTTTCTATCATCACTCGAAAATCACTGAAACTTGAAATTTTTGGAGTTCTAATCCAAAACTCGACACTTGGAGCTACAATTTCCTTTTTTTAAATTCCTTGTACGACCATTCCTCTCAAAGTTACGGCATGTTGAAAATGGCCGAAAAAATTGGAATTTTTTTTTTGATCCTTTAATTTTTTCCAGTAGTGTAGACTGTAGAACACCCATACAATACGTCACTGCCTTGAACAAACACTCCCAAGTTATACCATAAGATGTTTTCACGAATTTGGGTTGATAAGTTCTATTGTTAGAATACTGATATCGAGTTCAAATTGCAGACATCTACGGAAAAAGCAAAAAAGATATTACCTCCGATCGAGTTAACTCAGATTAACCCAAATAGAAAAGTCTATACGAACGAAAAAAGGAGCCGAGTGATGTTTCCAACTTTTTCCCAATTCCTCTATTCTAGTTTCGAAATTTATGTGTTGTTTCCTAATGCAAATCAGGATAATTCGATGTCCCAGCGCTTGTATTTCTCTGTTTATTTCGCCGATAACGTTGACGAAAAAGTCGTATAGAAGAAAAATACACGTATATAGACGTACTTTTCCAGAACATTTGCTGGGAAAGAGTTTTCCCTTGCTGAATACTGACAGACTCGATGGATTGATGCTATATCGGAGATAGAGCAGAATTCAGTAAAGTGTTTCACCGGCCATGGTCGATGGTACCCTAGCTTTGCATTAGTACGCTTTTATATTGCAAATTTGGTTTTTTATCGTTTTGTCCAAATGTCTGTAATTTTCCAATTTTGAGCCGAAAATGGTCCCAAACGATAGACGTGTTCGTGGTCAAATTCAATTCTATCCGTGAGGCCGTCCGACCGTCCGTTAACACAATAACTTTCGAATGAATTGTTCTGAAAACTTGAAATTTCCAGGATGAGTTCGGGTCCCAAATGGCTCGGTTGAGTTCGTTAACCATCCAAATCGTAGAGGGTGGTCCATAAAATATGGCCATTCAAAATTTTTGTTCCTCAATATCTCACACAAAACGCTCATATGCTCATAACAAGCCTCATGCAAAATATTGTAGCCATAGTGTGAAAAAAAACCATAGAAAATTCAATTGGAATACTGAAAGAAGCATCTTCCGATATCCGATTCGAGTGGAATTTATTTTGTGAATAGAGATCGATATACTGAATGTTCATTAAAAATTTTGTGGCCATAGTGTTAACAGAACTATAGAAAATTCAATTGAAATATTGAAAGGAAGAATCTTTATATTTCCATAACAGGATATTCGATTCGAGTGAATTTTTTTTATGAATGTAAACTGATATACTGAATTTTCATGCAAAATTTTGTGGCCATAGTGTTAACAGAAACTCATTTGGTGAGTGAAAACTGATATACCACTGATATACACAATGTTCATGGGAAATTTCAAGAGGATCGCATCATCATAAACCATGGAATTAATTTTTTTTTAATTCTATTTTTATATTTCATTTTCTGAATAATTTCCAGAATCTAATTCCGATTGTGCTGAAATTCTGTTTAAAGAAGGGGTGAAAAATCTACAGCATGGTTCAAATAACAGTTCCTGAAAATTTCATCTTTTTGGCGTGAAGGGAAAGAAATAGCTGAAATTCAAGACGAAAAACAGTTTTTTTGTGAATAACTCAGAAAATATCCACTTTAGGGCAAGGGTGTGATGCATACACTCACATTATTTTTTAACGTAGATTCAATATCTGCCATAAAAAAATGAGGTTCTAATTTGAAAAATTGATTTTTCACGATTTTGTCATTCATAACTTTGAAAGCGATTTTTTCACCCCCTGTATCATGAATCGCGATTTCGATTCTTAAAGTGGATACATCAATCTTACATCTTGAAAAATCCCAAAAATGAAAATTTTCCATCCAAAAACCTCGAAGTTATTCTTGTTTCAGCGGAGCTCTATTTTCGATTTTTTTCGAATTTTCCGCTCAGAGAGAATTTTCCAACCAAAACTGAAAAGTTGACGTCATTTCCGGAAAAACCGGAGGTGCTCATGCCTTGAAAATATTTTAGATTTCATCAGCATCGTGAAATACTTATAAGTGCTGAATTTCATGAAAATACGTTCAGTAGTTTCCCGTATAAATATGGGTGAGGTTCCTCGTGAAAGACTTTGTATAAATGATTGTAACAGCGCAGTTGGCTTTGGATTATTCTCATTTTGCCGCTTCCTATGCAAACCACAGAATTCTGTGATCATGCTATGCTTTGATTGGTTAGAGTGAACGTACTTTGGTATTCTGTAGCCGCAAAAAATAATCCAAAGCCAACTGCGCTGTTATAATCATTTATGAAGACCCTGTAGAACGAGCGCTTCAAAACTAGCTGGTGTATAGCCGCCTGTGAATGAAGTGTGAAACTGATTCATATTATTTGTTATTGGAGTGTGGGCGATGAAACCTACAAATATTGGAAATAAAGAGAAACCCGCCAGCATCCAAAAGACCGGACGGAATACATTTCGAATAAATGAATATCTCGAAATATCGATCAACAACCCTCCTCTCGACCTAACCACTGGGTCAAGTATCCATCGACGTAAATGGATCCCAAGAAGTCGTAAATTCGCGTACGTGTCTTGAACGGAATTCGGTCTATTACGGAATCACGCACTTTGTTTTACTCATGTTTTTTTGCGATATATATCCTGAGAAACATTAATTTAATTTACTATTACTCCAATTAGTTTTTCTCGCCCTTTGACGTTTTAGGCCCAAGAAACCGATAGCATCGAATAAAAAAACACGAACGCACTTGCGAACTTTTCCGATAAGATCAGGAGCGAATTGCTAGTTTATTTTATGATGAAAGAAGTATTTTCTCTTTGATTAGTTCGGAATAGAAATTATATTGGTTCGAGAAATTAATGGGGGTATTGTTTCACCTGTAAGTTATGATACTGTAGCGTACGAGTGATCTGTAACTGACGGACTCACAGATTCGTAAATAATGATATTCGGGACATAGATTATAGAGTATAGAAGATAGGAAACGCCCCTACATTCGTGGTACTAAAAAACGACTACATTTTTTAGTTCACATTTGACCCAGAGATGGCACTTAAGATCAATTTTCTATAAAATCTGTAATTGGATTAGAAATCATAATAAAGAAAACTGTAATAAGAATTGATGCGAAATTCGTATTCCCTTCAGGATGTTTCATTTTTATATTGTAAATCCATATTTTCAATAAAATGCAGTATCTCATGTGTAATATTTTTATTATGCATTTATAGAAGATATTGCAGAAATATTAGGGTATTATTGTAGATGTATACATGATTGATATGAATATACTTAGTGAGTCTGTGGAATTCCAGTTCGGGCCCAGTTCAATTGCAGCTTCGTTGTCCACCATCACTGTTTGAATTGACGGAAAACTTTTCCTGAATAGTCACTTTAACCATTTCATTTTCCGTGCAGCTCACTATCAGCCACTATTTCTGCCTCTATCGTGGAAATAGCAACAGATTTTTGACGTTGATCAACCAAGATATAGATTTACCCATACATCCATAAAACACCAGTTGATCATCCAGTTTCAGTTCACTATCTCGTTCGTAATCTGTATCACTGAAGGGTAAAAACTAATCTTTTTTCCACTTTTTCGAGACGACACCTAACGGCAAAAGCCGTTCGAAGTGAAATAATATTTGTGCAAACAAATTGATTGGCACTTTTTTATATCAATGACATTTCCCATGTATATTGATTTCGAAATTCATAATCATAGAACCAGAATTTTAACCCTTCTATAGTGACATTAGTTCACATTTGACCCAGAGATGGCGCTCATACACTGTAGTCGTGTCGTTTCCGATCTTTATACTACATAATCTTCGATTCGGGAATTATAACTGTAACTAACATATCTTGACTTTTGTCACTTTTGAACTACTTATCGATAAACATAACCTTCAATCAAAGATTATATAGTATGATTAAGGCCTAAAAAGGGGAGTATACCAGACAGCCATGCTGGGTCCAACTACAGACTCGAAAATTACAGAACAATTCGAATGAAATGAAATCTGTATCGAATAAATGCTTATGCTTACCTGTCTAGTCTCCAACTTTATTGTTTTGAATAAAAAATCAATACTTTCATTAACTTTTCTTCAAAAAAGCACGCAACTAACAATAGAGCACAATAACTGAGAAATTGACATTACCATCTGTAATTTCGAGTCTATGGTTGGACCCAGTCAGCCTGTCTGATACCTATCTTTCTAGTGCTCTAGTATGATATATGATTTTGTAGTGCAAACTTCAGTGTCATGAGTAGTTCTCAAAAATATGTTGTATTTTGGAATTATCAGTGACAATATGTCTATATTTTGGTATAAATGGATAGTATACAAACCCATATTCAACATAGTTTCTAACTAGGAACCTAGAATCACGAAAAGACTATGAAAATTAGTACAAATAAATGGATTTTTTTTATTTTTTTTCCCTTTGGGCCAACGAAAATGAAACGGCATATGAAAAAATATTAGCTTTGCATAAAATACTTTCAAAATAAATTTATTTCATGTTGTGTCAAATCACCCCCTGGACGGCGGAAGAGAGGGGATTGCAACTCTAGATTTTTTCCCCATGTCGCATGATTTTTGTACGGCGTTGCGGAATAATGGATTAGAAGGAGTATTGAAATAGTATGACACAGATGCCGTACCAAATCAAATGACAAATTTATCCTGGTAATTGTCGGAAATGAAAAAAAACACGACTTTGTGGCTCTACATTTTTTTTACGGCGCTACGCGTTTTCTGATTATTTTTCACGGATCTATCGATGGTAAGAATGCCGTACAAAAATATGTGACCAAAATGTACCCCCTCTACCTGTACTTTCAAATTCTCACCTGCACTCAGTTGGACAGCTTACAAGTGACGGCATAGTGCTGAATCTTATTATTTTATGCTTTCATATCATTCTAGATAGGTCACCTGGTAGTTCAAATGACCCATAATTTTTTCAACACGAGGGGCGTTCGGCATCGACATCGGACGTGTCGGATCGATCTGAACCGTTCGTTTATTACATCCGATTGAGGGGAATACACATCTGTACCGTTCGTCATAAAAATCTGAGCAATCGGACGTCGATCTTTTCGCTCGGTCTATTTCGACGGAGCAAAGCGATTTTATCCATAGAGTTTTATGTTTTTTATATTTTTTTTTTTTGTTTTATGTTGAGTTTCCTGATCCGACACACCGATAGATTGAAAAATTCTAACAGTTTTATTCTTCTGTTTTCATGTATTCATTAAAAACTCAATTAATTCATTAAAATTTTTCAATATAACTATCGTAGTTATAAATGGGCAGGAGGTTATATTGCTTTCCCGTTTTTCTTTTTCGTGTAATTAATCAATTAATTGATCAGGATCTTTCGGTACAACTATCGCCAACAACGACCAGAAGGGGATATTGCATTACTCGTTTTTTTGCATTCAGTGCCTTTGCACCTATTATTTAATTGAGATTTTATGGAAGAGCTACTGAAAGGGTGAAAGTATCGTTGAAAGATGAGCATATTTCCCAAAATAGTGATCTTTGAAATCTCATAATCTATAAAGTAGAACAGAGTAGTATGTTCTGTGGCAGATGCTCTGTACCGTTCGTTTATTCCCGAGATATTTCAGATTTATCTGTACGATCTGTGTCACGTGACAAAAAATATCCGTCCGCTCGCGGAGGTCAAATGCCGAACGCCCCTACGGGCCTGTAGTCTAATAGAATAGTTGAATTGACAAATGAATTCACAAATGAAAGAATGAAACTATGCTTTCGAGTTTGAATAATTTTTCAGTATTTTAAGTTTTAATATTTTCACGTTAAGGCTACCTTAAATTTTTTTTATTTCAAACCGAGAATAACTGTTTTACGCCTCCTATTTCCTCTCAAAAATAATAGTATGTGAATACAAAATTGGTTTGAAAACAATAAAAATATTTGTATAACCATGACCCACTGCAAGGTTTTCTTCGTATTGTGATTGTATTATGTTTATGCACGTGATCCATGAACCACTATAATTTCTTCACCACTTTTTATACCCGATTATCGCGGAAATGAAAAAAGTTATTTATATTTCAAAGCAAATAAAAAGTATATCATGCAAGCCATAGTTTACAAATGACCCCAATATCGATTGAGTGAATTAATTAATTTCGAACCAATATGAATTTTGGTCATTATTCGACCGGGAAACATATTACGAGAAAATGGAATATTAATACATGATAAATCAAATTCCGCGTCATGAATCACGACTTACAATTCTCCATGAGAGTGTAATATCGAAAATTACCTCATACATTTATTAATTTCATCAGTAGGTATACAGGGTTGGGATAAAGTTTGGTACCAAATTAATATATTTAAAACGGAACGGACGATAATGTTGAAATTTGGCAGCTGAGTGTAATGGACCCACAATGCATTTGATGACATATTTTCATTAATGAGATACTTCCGATTTTTTTTTATTAATGGGACAACCCTGTATATTTCTGGAAGATTCTGAAAGAGCACTTTGTTTCGATCTGTTCATACCATGTTCCATGTAAAATTATCTGTAAAAAGAGAATAGAGACAACGGATTCTTGATGAATGTGCATTAATACATGGGAGAAGTCTTGAGAAAAGTTACTCAAGAATTTGTAAATAGACTGGCATATTTCAGGAGGTGAATGGCAAGCACTTCGAACATTTAAAATGATTTTTTTTTTAATTATTTCTAATAATTTTTTTACTGTAAAAGCTGTATTTCTTCTTTTATAGATTTTCATAAAAAATACGTCATGAAAAGCAGAAGAGGTTATCTACTACAAAGTATTTCGTTTTATTTCTCACTATTGATACATACGAGTATAACAACGATTTATCATTTGAATGATTTTTTCTCAAATGTCAAAAAAGACTGAATTTCTTCTTTTAACAGAGAATTTTTACATGGAACCCGATATGGACAGATCCGAAACAAGGTGCACTTTCAGAATCGGCAGAAATATACAGGGTGTCCCATTTAAATAAAAAAATTTTGGTCATTTCCGGTTTAAATCGGAAGTATCTCATTAATGCAAATATGCTCCTCAGATGCATTGTGGTCCATTACACTCAGATGCCAAATTTCAAAAATTTTTCGCCGCCGTTTCGTTTTAAAGATATTAATTTGGTGCCAACTTTATCCCAACCCTGTAGACAATTCTCTGAACAATACGCTCAGAATTGAGCTACTCTCTTTTAAATATTTATAAATAAAATCTACGTTAGCTAGACGACTATTTGCGTCATATTAAAATCAATCAATACCTTTAACTGTGGGAATATAAAAGAAATATGGAACAAGTTCGACAATGATTTTTACTCGTCCATTTGGTTTTTCGTAACTAATAATAAATGAGAATGTTAATTAGTGATAAACAGCACTAAACTTACATAGAAGGCACCAATGAATTGCTTCACAGGGCTTCATCAAATCCTAGGAGTACTTGATTGAGTATAATTGTTTGTAATGTATTTTTTTATATCTGTAATGTATTTTTTTATATCTGATTTTATTATCTCAATTTTAATGAAAGTTAACTCTAAATTGACTTTATAACTTATTTTTTATGTTCTCTCGGAAGGTTTTGAACGAAACCAAACACATTCATAGGAGGAAAAAATCAGGATTTGCTGAATCTTATGTGAAAGAAGAGAAATAAAACAATTTTCAAATACTGGAATGTTGATAAGTGATTTAATACTTGGTTTTTTCCTCCCCTTGCATTAATTACAGCTTCGCAACGACGGTTCATACTCAAAATGAGTGATCTTAAAATGTTCTGATCTAATCCTTCCCAGAGTTCTCTGAGTTGGGTTCCTAAGTCATTAAGAGCAGCTGGATGATTTTTGCTGGACTTCTCAGCCTTCTATTGAGGTTGTCCCAAACCTGCTCAATCGGATTGAGATCTGGACTTCTTGCTGGGCATTCCATTGAGAGAGACTTCAACCTCTTCAAGGTACTCCTGAACGATGCGCGCACGATGGGTCTGGCATATCGTCCAAAAAAATGAAATTTTTTCCAATGTATGCGGCAAATGCACTTCATGCTCTTCAAGAATGTTCCTTATATACCTATCAGAATTCATAGCTCCATTATCAACGACCACTAAGTCTGTTGCGAGCAGTCAAAGATATTCCACCCCATACCATAATCGATCCTCCCCCGAAACCAGTAGTATACGGGAAATTGCACTGAGCATATCTTTCATGTGGACGTCTGTAAACAAGGGAACGTCGATCACAATGGTAGAGGCAGAATCTAGACTCATCTGTGAAGAGACTCTTTCCATTCCAATGGATATGCTCTCTCTCGCTAAATCCAAACGCGCCCTTCGATGGGCTGGGGTAAGAGCTGGGCCTCTTGCCGCAACACGAGGCCTTATATCATATTCTCTGAGGCGATTTCTTATTGTCTGAGTGCTAATTTGCACCCCATGATTTTGCTCAAGCAGATTTTGAAGGAGGCGAGCGGTTACAAACCGCGTTGTCTCAACGAAGAAACCTCAAGTTACGTTCTTGAATGGTAGTTGTTACCCGTGGTCTACCCTGTCCTGGTCTTTGGACATTCATGCCTGTCTCCCTAAATCGCTGCAACATCTGGACACACTTTGTATGGGAACTTCAAACCTTTCTGCAATTCTTGTGTATGTCCACCCTTCTTCGCTTCTCGCGAAACTACCGCTTGGGCACATTCCTCTTGGGTCAAATTGCGTGCTTCGCGTTGCAAAGCGATCGAGTGTAGAAATCAAACGAAAGAAAAACTATTGATCACATTGATCAATACATTCAAGAACTGATAATCTCATCTTTTTTTATTCCTGCTGGGAAAAAACATCTGTATTGAAGAAAAACGTTGAGAGTGGATAACATATGCATGCATAATTCTGATGAAAATAATTATCATTGAGAACACCTTCAGTTGTAGAATAAATTTGAGATTTCCATAATGTAACCTTAATTCTTTACGCAGTGTAATTAATTACACCATAAATTGCAAAATGGCGAATGCACCACGATTTCTAGACAACCTCTTGTTTTAAAGGGTTGAATTCACGTAAATAGTTTCACATATTTTTCATTTACTGGAGATTCGTTTAGAGGGAAAAA
>CM024240.1:23821661-23871595 GCA_013421045.1 Propylea japonica | reverse complement strand
ATAAGTGTTCTCTATAGAGAACACTTATCTTTGGTATTCGAGAGATTATACTTCACTTGTTAGGTTGTTCACATTTTTGTTCCTAGAAATATATAAATTACGAAATGTGTTGAGTAGTAAAGATGAAGTTATATCGATTTCACACTGTACTGAATAGTTCAGTCAGTTTCTTCAGAACTGAATATTTCAAATAATCAAGTTCATAGTTCCTCAATAGATTTGTTGCATTCAATTCCAATTGATTTAATCAATTTTAACTTTTCAATGTGGCAGATCAGGTAGTACGATTCATCATTCTTTTGTTGCAATCGATTGTGTAAAAATTCATTCCATGCTTTCATTTCTAAGTCAATTTGATGGATTTAATTTAAATACATCAGACAATATATATATCTAAAAGATAAAAATTGATTTAATCAAGTCTTTTTTATCTGCCTCAAAGAAGAATAAGAACTGATGCAATTTAATTAGAAATGAAGCATAAGATCACATGTATGTACTAACCAATCAATTGCGAATCTATAAAAATAAATGTTTGAGATAATCAGATATTCAGATATTCGAACTACTCTGTAGTAAATGTTCAAACCTATGGTAATTTCGAAAACTAGCATATCAAGCTCATTCAGAATCTGTGAAGTTTGGGAGATTCATAATTCATTTTCTTCTTTTGTTCTCATTCTAGTTTTCAGAATCTCATTTCTTCGGTAGATGAAATTATGTATATCGATTTCACACTGTACTGAGTAGTTCAGTCAGTTTGTTCGAAACAGAACATTTTGAATATTCAATTTCATAGTTCCTCAGTAGATTTGTTCGGAAGATACAATGGTTGCTTTCAATACCATCTGATTTTATCAATTTTTACCTTTATATGTGGCAGATCAGGTAGTGCGATTCATCATTCTTTTGCTGCAATTGATTGTGTAATAATTCAACTTACTAGTTTACTACTTAGACTGCCTCAATCCGTCCTCCGATTTAGGGGGCCCTAAAACCCTAGTAACTTCGTACTTCTGCTAGGAAAGGATTTGTTAGGAGTAGGTTGGATTATATGGAGTACTAACGTTGCTCACTGGGTCTGCCACGATTCTCTTCGGGTTCGAGGGCCAGTTAAGCCATAGTTACTCCACATCTTCTTTGGCCTGGTCGTACGATGTGCTAAATTGCTCACTGGGTCTACCCCAGGTCCGTTTCGGGTACGAGGGGCAGTGTGAAATCAAAGTTACTTCATAACTTAGCCTGAGAAGATTTGTTAAGGGGTTGGGTGGGTTATAAGCAGTACTAATATTGCTCACTGGGTCTGCCTCGATCCATATTCGGGTTCGAGGGGCAGTAAACCATAGTTACTCAATACATTAGACCGAGAGGGAATGATAAGGTGGGTTGGGTTATATGCAGTACTAATATTGCTCACTGGGTCTGCCTTGATCCTGTTCGGGTTCAGGGGCCAGTAAAATTATAGTTACTCATATTGGCCAGAGATGGATTGGTAAGGAGTGGTTTGGATTGTATGGAATACTTACGTTGCTCATGGTTCTGCCTCGATCCGTATTCAGAATCGAGGACCCAGTAAACCCTTGTTGCTTCATATGGGCCAGAGATGGATTGGTAAGGAGTGGGTTTGGATTGTATAGAGTACTAACGGTGCTCACTGGGTCTGCCTCGATCCGTATTCAGGTTCGACGGGCCAGTAAAACCATAGTTGCTTCATACAACTGCCCGAAAGGATTGGTTGGGAGTGGGTGGGATTGTATGGAGTATTAACGTTGCTCACTGGGTCTGCCTCGATCTCATTCGGGTTCGAGGGGTCAGTTAAGCTGTAGTACTCCATGTGTTTTGGTCATCTTAGTTTTTTTTCATCGGTGGACTTTGTGAAATTTTGTAGAAAATATTTTTCTGTATCTCTTTTAGTAACAAAGTTACTACATGTTACGAGATGTTACGGCATGTAACGAGATATCACGGTATGTAACGGCATATTACGAACTGTTTGTTACGGGATGTAACGAGATGTTACGATATGTAAAGGGATGTAAAGTCATGTAACGAGTTGTTACGGTATGTTACGAGATGTTACGTCATGTTACAACCTGTTACGGAATGTTACGACTTTTTACGGTATGTTACAAGATGTTACGGAATGTTACGAAATGTTAAGGCATGTTACGAGAAACACCTCGTATCATTCCGTTGTTACGGAATGATACGAGATGTTACGGCATGTTACGAGATGTTACGTAATGTTACGACCTGTAACGGAATGTTATGACCTATTACGGGATGGTACGTCATGTTACGATTTGTAAGTCATGTTACGAGAAGTAACGAAATGATACGAGATGTGAAGACATGTTACGGAAAGTTACGACCTGTAACGGGATTTTACGATTTTTTTACGGTATGTTATACGAGATGTAACGAATCAACTTGGGAGGAGATGGAAAATGACCTCATTTTATAGGTAAATTAATTCTCTACGAACGCCTTATTGACCACTTTTTTCAATAACCTACCGTTTTGAAAATATATCGAATAAACTTGGGGGGAGATGGTAAATTAAAATGACTTTTTCATCTATAATGAAAATAAATCTCCCTCTGTTCATCCGATCAGAATGATTAATACCTCATTATTAAAGGTAAATTAATTCTCTACAAAGTCTTTTTGACCACTTTTTCCATAACCTACCGTTTTGAAAATATATCGAATAAATCTGGGAGGAGATGGGAAAATGACATTTTTCAATTATTAATGAAAATAAATCGGTCTCTGTTCATCCGATCAGAATGATTATACTAATTATTATATAGGTAAATAATTCTCTACAAACGCACTATAGCCACTTTTTTCCATAGCCTACCGTTTTGAAAATATATCGAATAAACTTGAGAGGAGATGAAAAATGACATTTTTTCATCTATAATGAAAATAAATCGGTCTCTGTTCATCCGATCAGAATGATTAATACCTCATTTTATAGGTAAATTAATTCTCTTCGAACGCCCTCTGATCATTTTTCTATAACCCACCATTTTGAAAAATATATCGAATTAACTTGGGAGGAGATGGAAAAATGACATTTTCTCATCTATTAATGAAAATAAATCGGTCTCTGTTCATCTGATCAGAATGATTAATACCTCATTTTATAGGTAAATTGATTCTCTAAAAACGTCTTAGTGACCAGTTTTTTCCATAAACCACCGTTTCGAAAATATATCGAATAAACTTGGGAGGAGATGAAAAAATGACATTTTTTCATCTATTAATGAAAATAAATCGGTCTCTGTTCATCCGATCAGAATGATTAATACCTCATTTTAAAGGTAAATTAATTCTCTACAAACGTCTTATTGACCACTTTTTTCCATAACCCACCGTTTCGAAAATATATCGAATAAACTTGGGAAGAGATGGAAAATGATATTTTTTCATCTATTGATGAAAATAAATCGGTCTCTGTTCATCTGATTAGAATGATTAATACCTCATTATATAGGTGAATTAATTCTCTACAAACGCCCCATTGACCACTTTTTTCCATAACCTACCGTTTTGAAAATATATCGAATAAACTTGGGAGGAGATGGAAAATGACATTTTTTCATCTATTAATGAAAATAAATCGGTCTCTGTTCATCCGATCAGAATGATTAATAACTCATTTTATAGGTAAATTAATTCTCTACAAACGCCCTATTGACCACTTTTTTCCATAACCCACCGTTTCAAAAATATATCGAATAAACTTGGGAGGAGATGGAAAATGATATTTTTTCATCTATTAATGAAAATAAATCGGTCTCTGTTCATCTGATCAGAATGATTAATACCTCATTATATAGGTAAATTGATTCTCTACAAACGCCCTATCGACCACTTTTTTCCATAACCTACCGTTCTGGAAATATATCGAATAAATTGCGAGAGAAGATGAAAAATGACATTTTTTCATCTATTAATGAAAAAAATCGGTCTCTGTTCATCTGATCAGAATGATTAATACCTTTATATAGGTAAATTAATTCTCTACAAAGCCCTATCGACCACTTTTTCCATAACCTACCGTTTTGGAAATATATCGAATAAACTTGCGAGAAGATGAAAAATGACATTTTTTCATCTATTAATGAAAATAAATCGGTCTCTGTTCATCCGATCAGGATGATAAATACCTCATTTTATAGGTAAATTAATTCTCTACAAACGCACTGTAGCCCACTTTTTTCCATAGCCTACCGTTTTGAAAATATATCGAATAAACTTGGGAGGAGATGAAAAATGACATTTTTTCATCTATTAATGAAAATAAATCGGTCTCTGTTCATCCGATCAGAATGATTAATACCTCATTTTATAGGTAAATTAATTCTCTTCGAACGCCCTCTTGATCATTTTTTCTATAACCCACCATTTTGAAAATATATCGAATTAACTTGGGAGGAGATGGAAAAATGACATTTTCTCATCTATTAATGAAAATAAATCGGTCTCTGTTCATCTGATCAGAATGATTAATACCTCATTTTATAGGTAAATTGATTTTCTACAAACGTCTTATTGACCAGTTTTTTCCATAAACCACCGTTTCGAAAATATATCGAATAAACTTGGGAGGAGATGGAAAAATGACATTTTTTCATCTATTAATGAAAATAAATCGGTCTCTGTTCATCCGATCAGAATGATTAATACCTCATTTTATAGGTAAATTAATTCTCTACAAACGTCCTATTGACCACTTTTTTCCATAACCCACTGTTTCGAAAATATATCGAATAAACTTGGGAGGAGATGGAAAATGATATTTTTTCATCTATTGATGAAAATAAATCGGTCTCTGTTCATCTGATCAGAATGATTAATACCTCATTATATAGGTGAATTAATTCTCTACAAACCCCCCATTGACCACTTTTTTCCATAACCTACCGTTTTGAAAATATATCGAATAAACTTGGGAGGAGATGGAAAATGACATTTTTTCATCTATTAATGAAAATAAATCGGTCTCTGTTCATCTGATCAGAATGTTAAATACCTCATTTTATAGGTAAATTAATTCTCTACGAACGCCCTATTGACCACTTTTTTTCATAACCTACCGTTTTGAAAATATATCGAATAAACTTGGGAGGAGATGGAAAAATGACATTTTTTCATCTATTAATGAAAATAAATCGGTCTCTGTTCATCCGATCAGAAAAATTAATAACTCATTTTATAGGTAAATTAATTCTCTACAAACGCCCTATTGACCACTTTTTTCCATAACCCACAGTTTCGAAAATATATCGAATAAACTTGGGAGGAGATGGAAAATGATATTTTTTCATCTATTAATGAAAATAAATCGGTCTCTGTTCATCTGATCAGAATGATTAATACCTCATTATATAGGTAAATTAATTCTCTACAAACGCCCTATCGACCACTTTTTTCCATAACCTACCGTTTTGGAAATATATCGAATAAACTTGCGAGAAGATGAAAAATGACATTTTTTCATCTATTAATGAAAATAAATCGGTCTCTGTTCATCTGATCAGAATGATTAATACCTCATTATATAGGTAAATTAATTCTCTACAAACGCCCTATCGACCACTTTTTTCCATAACCTACCGTTTTGGAAATATATCGAATAAACTTGCGAGAAGATGAAAAATGACATTTTTTCATCTATTAATGAAAATAAATCGGTCTCTGTTCATCCGATCAGGATGATAAATACCTCATTTTATAGGTAAATTAATTCTCTACAAACGCACTATAGCCCACTTTTTTCCATAGCCTACCGTTTTGAAAATATATCGAATAAACTTGGGAGGAGATGAAAAATGACATTTTTTCATCTATTAATGAAAATAAATCGGTCTCTGTTCATCCGATCAGAATGATTAATACCTCATTTTATAGGTAAATTGATTCTCTTCGAACGCCCTCTTGATCATTTTTTCTATAACCCACCATTTTGAAAATATATCGAATTAACTTGGGAGGAGATGGAAAAATGACATTTTCTCATCTATTAATGAAAATAAATCGGTCTCTGTTCATCTGATCAGAATGATTGATACCTCATTTTATAGGTAAATTGATTCTCTACAAACGTCTTATTGACCAGTTTTTTCCATAAACCACCGTTTCGAAAATATATCGAATAAACTTGGGAGGAGATGGAAAAATGACATTTTTTCATCTATTAATGAAAATAAATCGGTCTCTGTTCATCCGATCAGAATGATTAATACCTCATTTTATAGGTAAATTGATTCTCTACAAACGTCCTATTGACCACTTTTTTCCATAACCCACCGTTTCGAAAATATATCGAATAAACTTGGGAGGAGATGGCAAATGATATTTTTTCATCTATTGATGAAAATTAATCGGTCTCTGTTCATCTGATCAGAATGATTAATACCTCATTATATAGGTGAATTAATTCTCTACAAACGCCCCATTGACCACTTTTTTCCATAACCTACCGTTTTGAAAATATATCGAATAAACTTGGGAGGAGATGGAAATGACATTTTTTCATCTATTAATGAAAAAAAATCGGTCTCTGTTCATCTGATCAGAATGTTAAATACCTCATTTATATATATATATATATATATATATACGCATAGCTATTTACCAAGCCGGTACGCACCCCAGGTGAAGTGAAGCCCTGGTGTGCGGGGGTATGCGGGGAAAGTATATAATATACATTCTGGTGACTTATCACTACCAATAAGAGTCCCAGCATACTGCTAGTGACATATAAGCCCATCTATATAAAAATAGATGATTTTAGATCCATTCCCAGCCCAGGCGGTGTTGCCAAAATATTCTAGTAGCTTTTGCATTTGAATGCTTTATTTCTCTATTTCTTTCGATCGAAACAGATATACGCGACACGAAATGCGTCCAACGGAAGCCAAAGTATGATTCATCAATAAAACTATTCCGTTTCGCGGTTTATTGTTAGCTTCGGTAACTTCCCCATCTTAGGAGAGCTAAATGAAAAGGGATGTACAGGTTTTAAGCATTTTTCATCCAAAAATGGAACATTGCCACTTTGCGTTATTTTTTTTATAAATAACTAAAGATTCCCACAATAAATAAAATTTGAAATTGGCAATGAAATTCGAACTATTTCTCACATGGAATTAGTTCATTCTGCTCTTATATGAATGAAACAATGCAATCATTTCATGAAGAGTTTTTTCCATCATAAAATTCGAAAATAAACGATTATATTCTCTGATCAAAAATTTATGGAAAGACTCATAATTTTGGGTTGACATTTCCATAAATTAATTTGCATTGCAGCTTGGAAATTGATCATTTAAACATTCTAGTTTTCAGATATTCTCGATTCTCATGTCCAGTACGCGATGATTAACCAAATATTTCTATGGATTGTTCGTACAGATCAATTTATTAGTGTTTCACGGATTGTTGTTCTTCGAACCGTAACCCTGATTTGGTTTGCCACAAATGGATACACTTTTTGTTCATGTGTATGAATCCATATTTTTTCAACAACCCTCTCACTTTATGAAAATGAAATAGATCGAGGTCAGATAATTATTTTTTTCGTATATGCACTTATGGGACTTTGAAATTAGAATAACAAACAAACAAGTACCCTCCATAAAAAAATTCAAGCAAAGCCTAAGCAGGAGCTTTTGAGCGCTTGTTTATTGGTGGAGCAATGAGACTATTACCTCAAATTTTACATGAGATTTGATAGTGGTTTGCAAAGAAAGCGACAAAATGAGAATGATCCAAAGCCAACTGCGCTGCTACAATCATTTATAGAGACCCTGTATAAATGCAGAATCTCACAGCACAATCGGAATTCTATTCAGAAAATTATTCAGATAATGAAATATTAAAAATAAATAATTAAGAAATTAATGTTCTGATGATGCGACGAAATTCCGCATGAACATTCAGTATATCAGTCTTCATTCACAAAATGAATTTAATTCGAATCAGTTATCCGGTTATGGAACTATGAAGATTGTTCTTTCATTATTCGAATTGGATTTTCTATGGTTTTGTTGACACTATGGCCACAACATTTTTCATAAAATTTCAGTATAATGTTTTCATGCACGAAAAAATTTGACTCGAATCGGATAGTCTGTTATGGAAATATAAATATTTTTTCTTCAATTTCAAATTGAATTTTCTATGGTTCTGCTAACACTGGCCACAAAAATTTGCATGAACATTCAGTATATCAACCTTCATTCACAAAATAAAATTCCATTTGAATCGGGAGTTCTGTTATGGAAATAAAAAGATTCTACTTTTCAATATTCCAATTGAATTTTATATGGTTCTGTTTATAGCCACGCAATTCGGATAAACATTCTGTATACCGATCACTATTCACAAAATAAATTTCACTCGATATATTCTCATACTTTTCGAATGGATTGTCCTCTTTTATGTTTTTCTTCACTCTGCTTTTTGAGACTTTTAGCAATGATCTTCAAATCGTTTCGTAACATTAGTTATAGTCCGTTCACGAAAGGTTGAGCACATAGTAGGCGTTTTTTATTTATCTGAAGTTGGCAGTATTGCTGTCACAACGTAAAATAAATTCAATGTTGCCGAATGTACCAGGGCTTGTCCGACGAACTTCCGAGTTATTAGCAACTCTATGCAATATTGACAACATTGCGTATCAATATGACAAGAAAATAACAAACTTAACCTAAAATTGTATTATACACAGTGAAATATGCCAAATTGTCATGGCCAACCGACGGCTCAACCTTTCGTGAACGGACTATATATACATATTTTTGGTACAAAAATTCAGATTGAAAAATTATTATTTAATTATGATGTTAATTGCTAGAGTTTTCGTCTGAAAAGATAATAATAGTTATGAATATTATGTCTTTACTAGGTCGATATACAGGGTGATTTTTTAAGTGTTTCATTAGACGTTTTCGAGGAAGGAATTGTAATACAGATTCAAGATTTTGGAGTTTCGTTTTAGAGTACATGAACTTTAATTGTAAACTATTTTCAAGAGGAATCTACTTCCAGGTTCACCGGAAACGAATGTAACTTCGTTATTTCAAATGCAACACCCTGTATATTTATACATATTCGAATTCTTCGTTCAATTCTACACTGATTCGACGCATGATACGTGCAACCACTCAAGAGGTTCTTGAATTATTGCCTGATTATCAAATTTTTTGAAAAAAAGATTGTCAAATTATGATCCATATCTTCAAAATCCCTCATCACAAGAATTTCTTTTTGCGAGAGTGGAATAAAAGAAAGTACGCTGATACTGTTTCTTGTATAACTTATGAGGAAATATTATACAGGATGTCTGAAAAAGGGCCCCAAAGTGAGCCTCAATAAAAACTATAAAATCTCACTTTTTTCAAATGGCAACCCTATGATTTTGTAATTCCAATCGATGGCACGTCAAAAACTAGTTAGGATTTCAGGTTTCTTAGTCTAACCATGCATTTATTAGGATAGACATTTCCAAGAAGACTGTGTCTGTTGATTTATAATGCATTTTAGAGAACTGTCATTTATACTTTTTTGATCCATCGGGCACTATGCAAAATATGAATTACAGTAACAGTGATGTATTGAATATGTCCTCCATTTATGGCAAATGTAACAAAATATTAGAAAGGGCAGTCAGAACTTTTAACGAAAGAAATCCACATTTACCACCTTTAACAAAATCGAAGTTCAGGAAGTATCAAAACAATTTTCTCCGTAGTGGAAGCATTAACCTAAAACGGAATCGTGTGAATACAGTAACAGATCATTCATTATCTATTACTGTATGTATTCACTCGTGTACGTTTAGGGCTAAGGCTTCCAGTACGGAGAAAATTGTTTTGATACCTCCTGAACTTTGATTCCGTTAAAGTCAGTAAATGTGAATTTCGTTCGTTGAATTTCTTATTTCCTGTTCTACGAATTTGTTACATTTGCCGCAAATAAAAAACATACCCTTGATATATCATTCCAGTGAAATTATTATTGCATGTTATGCTTAGTGCTTGATCTGTAAGAAAAAGTAAGAATTACAGTTCCTAACATAGCCTACTTCAAAAATGCAAGCTTACAAACTGTGCGAAACCTGTCTTTAATCGTGAAATTCGAATTGTATTGAATAACGGCCAAAATACTGATTTTAGAGGCATGAAACGTTCGAGCCACTATAACTGGTTTTTGAAGAGCAATCGATTGGAATTACAAAATTATAGGGTTGCCGTTTGAAAAAAGTTAGATTTCATAGTTTTATTGAGACTCACTTTGAGGCCCTTTTTCAGACACCCTCTATAATATTTCCTCTTAAGTTATACAAGAAACAGCATCAGCGTACTTTCTTTTGTTCGACTTTTGCAAAAAGAAATTCTTGTAATGAGGGATTTTGAAGATATGGACACTAATTTGTGATAACCTTTTTTTCAAAAAATTTGATAATCAGGCTATAATTCAAGAACCGTTCGAGTGGTTGCACATATCATACATCAAATCAGTGAAGAATTGAACGAAGAATTGGAATATGTATAAATATACAGGGTGTTGCATTTGAAATAACGAAGTTACATTCGTTTCCGGTGAAACCGGAAGTAGATTACATTTGAAAATATTTTACAATTAAAGTTCATGTACTCTGCAACGAAAATCCAAAATCTTGAATCTCTATTACATTCCTTCCTCGGAAACGTCTAATGAAACACTTAAAAAAATCACCCTGTATTGTGTGAAATATGATTAAGAAGTAAATTGTGAAAATACATTATTTCCTATTTTATTTGGAATATTTCATGACTTCAGGTGACAATTTCAATTCAGAATTTCTCGAAAGGAAAGCTAAAATGTCAACATGTCTCTTAATTTTTATTTCGTTGAATTCTGTTGAAGGTATAAAATTAGCAAAATAAATGATATCCACCAGACTTGAAAGTTAACGGCATAGAAATAATGTAATCAACGAAAAAACATGTAATTGACGTCAACAAAGTAAAAATTCACAAGAAGACGCAACGAAATTTTGGCGGTTTTTGAACATAAGGTTTCAAATAATATGATTTCTCATTCCAACTCCAGCAATTTTATCGCATCAGCTTAATTTCACGAATAAACCTAAATGAAGTTTGGAAATCAAATTCATACTACGAGAAAGCCAAAGAAAATTGTTTTCATTGTCACGACGATTAGTTCAGAAAATATCAAGAGATTTCTCGTTCATTTTCAATATTAATTGGTTATATCCTCATGAAAGAAAGGAAAATTCATTTATTATCGAATATTGCATCAATTAATATTTTCTCAATGAGCTCAGAAGTATTCATCCGGACCTAAATAGTAACACTTTTGGCTATATCACCTATTTCTACTTCGTGATCATCGAATCTGTTAACCACCTGTATGATGCAAATGTGTTCAGTTCCTCCAGAATACAAATAAGCACAAATCAGACGAGGTGAAAAAAATTACATCTGATTATGAAAGTCGAATATTATATCATTTTTCGTTTACAATGAATATTTTCAAATTGTACATTGAAGATTGTTAAGGATAAATTTTGATTCCATCTAATTATTTCTTAGTGAATTCTAATCGATTCGAAGAACAATAAGATAATAAGAAATGTTAATTTTCCACCCCCTTCAGCTCCATCCATTGCGTCCGTAAATTAAAATCAATCTTCAATTATTAAATTGAAAAAGTCAGAGCCAGTACCAGATTGAATGCGACGTTGTCAAATTTACGGGCTTTGTATAGAATGTAAATTATAGTGGGACTCTTATGAGCCGAGTTATACCGCCAGAATGTATATATTTACACGCGTTAGCGCCGCAGCACCACCTACAGGTGGATGGCATGAACTAAACGTGTATATATTGCGATAAAAATTTGTCGATTTTCGGCCCATACGAAAATTCGTATATGGACTCAGTGAGGCAGTACAAAGCCCCTGTAGAAAATATACACGTGAATTTTACGAAGCCCGACCGGGCTTCGTAAAAATGATTTTGGCTTGACAAGGGTAACGGCGTATGGCGTTTCTGGCTTGGTAAGGTCGCGTAATACGTCTATATATATATATATATATATATATATATATACGCATTAGGCTATCTCTACCAAGCCCGGTACGCACCCCAGGTGAAGTGAAGCCCTGGTGTGCGGTGGTATGCGGGGAAAGTATATAATTTATACATTTCTGGAGACTTCTCACTACCAATAAGAGTCCCAGCATACTGCTAGTGACATATTAAGCCCATCTGTATAAAAATAGATGATTTTAGATCCATCCCCAGCCCAGGCGGTGTTGCCAAAATATTCTAGTAGCTTTTGCATTTGAATGCTTTATTTCTCTATTTCTTTCGATCGTAACAGATATACGCGACACGAAATGCGTCCAACGGAAGCCAAAGTATGATTCATCAATAAAAACTATTCCGTTTCGCGGTTTATTGTTAGCTTCGGTAATTTCCATCTTAGGAGAGCTAAATGAAAAGGGATGTACAGGTTTTAAGCATTTTTTATCCAAAAATGGAACATTGGCACTTTGCGTTATTTTTTTCTATAAATAACTAAAGATTCACACAATGAATAAAATTTGAAATTAGCAATGAAATTCGAACTATTTCTCACATGGAATTAGTTCATTCTGTTCTTATATGAATGAAACAATGCAATCATTTCATGAAGAGTTTTTTCCATCATAAAATTCGAAACTAAACGATTATATTCTCTGTTCAAAAATGTATGGAATGACTCATAATTTTGGGTTGACATTTCCATAAATTTAATTTGCATTGCAGCTTGGAAATTGATCAGTTAAACATTCTAGTTTTCAGATATTCTCGATTCTCATGTCCAGTACGCGATGATTAACCAAATATTTCTATGGATTGTTCGTACAGATCAATTTATTAGTGTTTCACGGATTGTTGTTTTTCGAACCGTAACCCTGATTTGATTTGCCACAAATGGATACACTTTTTGTTCATGTGTATGAATCCATATTTTTTTCAACAACCCTCTCACTTTTATGAAAATGAAATAGATCGAGGTCAGATAATTATTTTTTTCGTATATGCACTTGTGGGACTTTGAAATTCGAATAACAAACAAACAAGTACCCTCCATAAAAATTAAAGAAAAGCCCTGAGCAGGAGCTTTTGAGCGCCTGTTTATTGGTGGAGCAATGAGACTATTACCTCAAAATTTTACATAAGATTTATATTGATACCGAATATACAGGGTCTCTATAAATGATTGTAACAGCGCAGTTGGCTTTGGATTACTTTGCCGCTACAGAATACCAATCTATAGATTGGTTATAACTAATCAGAGCATAGAATGATCACAGAACTCTGTGGTTTGCATAGAAAGCGACAAAATGAGAATGATCCAAAGCCAACTGCGCTGCTACAATCATTTATAGAGACCCTGTATAAATGCAGAATCTCACAGCACAATCGGAATTTTATTCTGAAAATTATTCAGATAATGAAATATGTTATGAAACTATGAAGATTGTTCTTTCATTATTCGAATTGGATTTTCTATGGTTTTGTTGACACTATGGCCACAAAATTTTTCATAAAATTTCAGTATAACTGTTTTCATGCACAAAAAAATTTGATTCGAATCGGATAGTCTGTTATGGAAATATAAATATTTTTCTTTTCAATTTTCAAATTGAATTTTCTATGGTTCTGCTAACACTATGGCCACAAAATTTTGCATGAACATTCAGTATATCAACCTTCATTCACAAAATAAATTCCATTTGAATCAGGAGTTCTGTTATGGAAATAAAAAGATTCTACTTTTCAATATTCCAATTGAATTTTATATGGTTCTGTTTATAGCCACGCAATTTCGGATGAATATTCTGTATACCGATCTCTATTCACAAAATAAATTTCACTCGATATATTCTCATACTTTTCGAATGGATTGTCCTCTTTTATGTTTTTCTTCACTCTGCTTTTTTGAGACTTTTAGCAATGATCTTCAAATCGTTTCGTAACATTAGTTATATACATATTTTTGATACAAAAATTCAGATTGAAAAATAATCATTTGATTATTATGTTAATTGCTAGATTTTTCGTCTGAAAAGATAATAATAGTTATGAATATTATGTCTTCACAGGGTGATTTTTTAAGTGTTTCATTAGACGTTTTCGAGGAAGGAATTGTAATACAGATTCAAGATTTTGAAGTTTCGTTTTAGAGTACATGAACTTTAATTGTAAAATATTTTTAAGAGGAATCTACTTCCGGTTTCACCGGAAACGAATGTAACTTCGTTATTTCAAATGCAACACCCTGTATATTTATACATATTCGAATTCTTCGTTCAATTCTACACTGATGTGATGTATGATACGTGCAACCACTCAAGAGGTTCTTGAATAATAGCCTGATCATCAAATTTTTTGAAAAAAAGGTTGTCACAAATTATGGTCCATATCTTCAAAATCCCTCATTACAAGAATTTCTTTTTGCGAAAGTGGAATAAAAGAAAGTACGCTGATACTGTTTCTTGTATAACTTATGAGGAAATATTATACAGGATGTCTGAAAAAGGGCCCCAAAGTGAGCCTCAATAAAACTATAAAATCTCACTTTTTTCAAATGGCAACCCTATGATTTTGTAATTCCAATCGATGGCTCGTCAAAAACTAGTTAAGATGTCCCGAACATTTCATGCCTCTAAAATCAGTAGTTTTGCCGTTATTGAATAAAATTCGAATTTCAGGTTTCTTAGTCTAACCATGCATTTATGTATTAGGATAGAAATTTCCAAGAAGGCTGTGTCTGTTGATTTATAATGCATTTTGGAGAACTGTCGTTTATACTTTTTTTATCGATCGGGCGCTATGCAAAATATGAATTACAGTAACAGTGATGTATTGAATATGTCCTCCATTTATGGCGAATGTAACAAAATATTAGAAAGGGCAGTCAGAACTTTTAACGAAAGAAATCCACATTTACCACCTTTAACAAAATCGAAGTTCAGGAAGTATCTAAACAATTTTCTCCGTAGTGGAAGCATTAACCTAAAACGGAATCGTGTGAATACAGTAACAGGTCATTCATTATCTATTACTGTATTCACTCGTGTCCTTTTAGGGCTAAGGCTTCCTGTACGGAGAAAATTGTTTTGATACCTCCTGAACTTTGATTCCGTTAAAGTCAGTAAATGTGAATTTCGTTCGTTGAATTTCTTATTACCTGTTCTACGAATTTGTTACATTTGCCGTAAATAAAAAACTTAACCTTGATATATCATAAAGGTACGTCTACACCAAAATCGTGTGCGGCACAATTGTTCACGAACATTTTGTGCAGCACTTCAGCTGTACGCGCACAAATTGTCAACACATTTAGAGACCGTCTACACCGAAAGAGCTGTGCGTAACTTTGTACGCGCACAGTGTGCACAAACAAGATCTCACTGTTCTCAGTGTTTCGCTTTCCTTCAATCGTTGCATATGGAGGATCAAGATAACGTGATGCTTTGTGCTGCAGCGTGTGTTGTGGTATGCACTTTGCTCGAAAAAAAAAAACAAAAGAAAAAACAACGATGTTGGGTGAGGCCCTTTTTGCAACGTCGCAATGAAGAAACAAATCGATTTGTGGAAGAGATGAAAGTAGACCCATTGAGTGGATTTAAAAATTTCACTCGAATATCGTCCGAAGATTTTGAGTTCCTGATTACTGCTGTAACTCCTTGGATTGCGAAACGAGACACAAACTACAGAAAATGTGTCCCAGTTTCAATAAGGCTAGTAATTACCTTAAGATATCTTGCAACAGGAGATTATTTCGCAAGTTTGATGTATTTATTCAAAGTTTCTAAACAACTCATATCTATCATTGTACCTGAGGCGTTGATAAGCGTGCTGAAAGAAAATATATTGCATCATGTTTTTTATTTCTATTTCTGTAATCTCCTTGATTACAGTCCCACAGTGCGGGATGGAGTTCGATTTCTTTAATAAATTCAAGTATTTTCGCATTATTCCCCTCCATATTTTTCGCGCACAAATAATGTTTTCGCTACCGTAGCGGAAACAAGAATGAGTTCGCAGAAACATGTGTGTGTGTGTCGAGCCGTCTACACCGGTGGAGACGATGAGCGAACAAAAGTATGCAACTGTACGCGCGAACTTTGCCACAAAGTTCGCGTACTTTTGTTGCTGTTCGCCTGGACGACTACACCGCGACGAACATTTGTGCCGCACACTGTTCGCAACTGTGCCGCACAGTGCAGCACTCCGGTGTAGACGTACCTTTACAGTGAAATTATTATTGCATGTTATGCTTAGTGCTTGATCTGTAAGAAAAAGTAAGAATGACAGTTCCTAACATAGCCTACTTCAAAAATGCAATCTTACAAACTGTGTCTTTAATCGTGAAATTCGAATTATATTGAATAACGGCCAAAATACTGATTTTAAAGGCATGAAACGTTCGAGACACTATAACTGGTTTTTGGGTAAGCAATCGATTGGAATTACAAAATTATAGGGTTGCCATTTGAAAAAAGTTAGATTTCATAGTTTTATTGAGGCTCACTTTGAGGCCCTTTTTCAGACACCCTGTATAATATTTCCTCATAAGTTTCACAAGAAACAGCATCCGCGTACTTTCTTTTATTCCACTTTTGCAAAAAGAATTTCTTGCAATGAGGGATTTTGAAGATATGGACACTAATTTGTGATAACCTTTTTTTCAAAAATTTGATAATCAGGCTATAATTCAGGTACGGCTTGAGTGGTTGCACATATCATACATCAAATCAAAAAGAATTGAACGAAGAATTCGAATATGTATAAATATACAGGGTGTTGCATTTGAAATAACGAAGTTACATTCGTTTCCGGTGAAACCGGAAGTAGATTCCTCTTGAAAATATTTTACAATTTAAGTTCATGTACTCTAAAACGAAAAACCAAAATCTTGAATCTCTATTACAATTCCTTCCTCGGAAACGTCTAATGAAACACTTAAGAAAATCACCCTGTATTGTGTGAAATATGATTAAGAAGTAAATTGTTCCTATTGTTCCTATTGTTTCCTATTTCATTCGGAATATTTCGTGACTTCAGGTGACAATTTCAATTCAGAATTTCTGGAAAGGAAAGCTAAAATGTCAAACATGTCTTTTAATTTTTTATTTCGTTGAATTCTGTTGAAGGTATAAAATTAACAAAATAAATGATATCCACCAGACTCGAAAGTTAACGGCATAGAAATAATGTCTGGATAATTAATGTCCTGTTTGATAATGTAATCAACGAAAAAAACATGTAATTGACGTCAACAAAGTAAAAATTCACAAGAAGACGCAACGAAATTTTGGCGGCTTTTGAACATAAGGTTTCAAATAATATGATTTTTCATTCCAACTCCAGCAATTTTATCGCATCAGCTTAATTTCACGAATAAACCTAAATGAAGTTTTGGAAATCAAATTCATTCTACGAGAAAGCCAAAGAAAATTGTTTTCATTGTCACGACGATTAGTTCAGAAAATATCAAGAGATTTCTCGTTCATTTCCAATATTAATTGGTTATATCCTCATGAAAGAAAGGAAAATTCATTTATTATCGAATATTGCATCAATTAATATTTTCTCAATGAGCTCAGAAGTATTCATTCGGACCTAAATAGTAACACGTTTGGCTATATCACCTATTTCTACTTTGTGATCATCGAATCTGTTAACCACCTATATGATGCAAATGTGTTCAGTTCCTCCAGAATACAAACAAGCATAAATCAGACGAGGTGAAAAAAATTACATCTGATTATGAAAGTCGAATATTATATCGTTTACAATGAAAATTTTCAAATTGTACATTGAAGATTGTTAAGGATAAATTTTGATTCCATCTAATTATTTCTTAGTGAATTCTAATCGATTCGGAGAACAAAAGATAATAAAAGAAATGTTAATTTTCCACCCCCTTCGTCTCCATCCATTGCATCCGTAAATTAAAATTAATCTGAAATTATTAAATTGAAAAAGTCAGAGCCAGTACCAGATTGAATGCGACGTTGTCAAATTTACGGGCTTTGTATAGAATGTAAATTATAGTGGGACTCTTATGAGCCGAGTTATACCGCCAGAATGTATATATTTACACGCGTTAGCGCCGCAGCACCACCTACAGGTGGATGGCATGAACTAAACGTGTATATATTGCGATAAAAATTTGTCGATTTTCGGCCCATACGAAAATTCGTATATAGACTCAGTGAGCCAGTACAAAGCCCCTGTAGAAAATATACACGTGAATTTTTACGAAGCCCGACCCGGGCTTCGTAAAAATGATTTTGGCTTGACAAGGGTAACGGCGTATGGCGTTTCTGGCTTGGTAAGGTCGCGTAATACGTCTATATATATATATATATATATATATATCTACATGCAGCGGGACATATGGGGACCGATCGTATATATCGTATGGACCGCATATATTGATATACATTTGCATTTGGAAGTATACATTATCGCTCATTTGCTTATGTATATTGCAAAAACGAAATTATATCGTTTTTTTCATTCCATTTATACTCCGGTACATATCGGGACCAGCAAAAGTAGACACAGCGGTAAATATGGGGACCGCATAAATGGGGCCGATTTTGAAATATACATTGCTACGAGGATACTTATTAGGACCAGCCAGAAAAACATCAGTGGTAAATATGGGGACCGCATAAAGGTGGAGATTTTAAAATATACTTATTAGGACCTTACACCTTACTGATTAAAATTACGGAAGATGTCAAATAAACTGTTTTATTTGTTTTTAACGACGATTAGGTACTTTTTTGGATCAATATTTTACTCAAGTCATCGAATTCCTTCCTTTTTTCGATATGAATTTTTTTCGGTGAGTATAATTTCAATCATAGTAAATGAAATAGTTTAATCCGGAAACCGGAAATGGAAAAATTTTTCGATCCTCAAATGGCACTCAAGTTATACCACTGTAAAAATTTCTTATCATCTATGAAAACAATACAAATGAAAGTTAATACTATGATGAATTTCTACATACGTGGGAAATGCCGAAAAATTATCGCAAACATGCCTTTTGCTAGTTTATTTATGTGCCATGTCATGGTTTCCAGAATTCGAAATTGCTATTTTCCCGTTTTTCGGACATTTCCTGGTAGAAGTTTCCATTTAATGTATAACCGCTATTATTTTTCACGTGAAATGGACCGAAAAAATAATAATAATATTTGAAAATGATTTGATGGCATGCAGAAGGATAATTGAATTCTAAAAAAGAAGGCTTCTTTGGGCGGGACTCGAACCCACGATATCCTTATTGCCGGTCCACTGCCCTACCACTGATCTACCAAGTTTGTCAATTCGAGGAAGTCTTTCCCAGAATTCAATGTTATTGTATTTTGGGGTATAAAGGGTAGAGGGAACACATTCCCTATCAGCATTGAGTTTAAAAATAATAATAATACATTTTTAATCTCAATGCTATCAGTGATCATCACGATTCTTTTCAACCTTTCCTCCATGAGCGTCGTCGGCATATCGGCTGACATCAGCGGGGTCCGTCTGCATGACATCGAATCATTTTCCATTATTATTCTCAGACGTTGACTTCCTATATATAAAAAATAATAATTCAATTTATAAATCTTGCATTTGGATGAATTTGTTTCTCAACTTCAAGTTCTTCACATAAACAGACACTGTACAGGGTGGGTATATTTCGATGTTTTAGCACTAAACCTTTTAAACCAGGGGAGATGGACAAAATCTGATACCCACTTCTCGATATCTTTTTTGGAGAAACTAACAAGAGTAGTATTCATTTTTGGCTATCTTCTTTTGTTTTCGAGTTATAAGCGAAAATTGGTAAAGTAGCGATATCGAAAAAAAAATCATATCTCCGCTAACACTGAAAATAGAGCTCTGAAATTAAAACATTATACAGGCACTATTTTACGTAGAATCCAGTGGCGTGCTCACCCCTTTTTTGCATCATTTTTAATTACGAAGCTATGACCCAAAGTTTTTTTTTTAAATAGGAACACTAGATCTTCGTGCAATTTTCTGAGAGCTTAATTTTTTCTGATTTCAAAAATATATAACATTGTATGATTTGTGTCAATATGGGTATTGAAAATGGACAAAAGTCTATTTTTATCTGAGTCTCAATATTTTCTATGGTTCGAACTGTTGACGAGCACCGAAAAATGGAGCTTCCTTTAATTACCACAATCTCTTTCCAATAGTTTTTTCATTTCTATGCTCTTTACTCAATTTTTCCAAGATCGAAGAATAATGGACTGCTGTGAAACTTGATCGTCATTCTAAGTTATTACCTACTGACCTATTATTGTGATCACTATTAAGCATTGAAAAATATTTTTCCTTTGTTTCTTTTCTAATTAAATTGATAACTTTGATCATATCTATATGCGTGATTTCATATGCGATTTGAAATAGACTGGCACTTGTGCTTATACATTCCAAAGAGCAAAAAAAATTTTCTTCTGCATCCATCTAATTATAACTAAGTACATATATCGATTGAAACGAAGGATCATGTGGATCTTTTCGTTATTTCGTAATCATTTCAAGATATAAAAGTTTATATAATATATCTATGTTCAAATTTTGTAGAAATTAGTTGAAACCATAGAAATAATGAGATTGACAGAAGGAGATTGCTCTTGTTATAGGAAGCTCCATTTTTCTGTGCTCGTCCACAGTTGAAACCATAGAAAATATTGAAATTCAAATGAAAATAGGTTTATGACCAATTTCATTACTAATATTGATAGAAACCATACAATGTTATATATTTTTGAAATCAGAAAAAATTAAGCTCTCAGTGTTCCTTTTAAAAAAAATAACTTTGGGTCATAGCTTCGTAATTAAAAATGGTGCAAAAAAGACGAGCACGCAACTGGATTCTACGTACAAAAGTGCCTGTATAATGTTCTAATTTCAGAGCTCTATAATCAGTATTAGCGGAGATATGAATTTTTTTCGATATCGACACTTTTCCAATTTTATAACTCGAAAACAAAAGCAGGTAGTCAAAAATGAATACTACTCTTGTTAGTTCCTACAAAAAAGAGATCGAAAAGTGGGTATCCGATTTTGTCTATCTCCCCTGGTTTAAAAGTTGTAGTGCTAAAACCTCGGAATATGCCCACCCTGTACAGAGTGGGCAAAATTGGTGATACATGACCTATAACTTTTTAAGCCAAAGAGATAGAGGAAAATGAATGGCACATTACGGTCGTCTTTTTTCGAAAAACTGTTTACGCCATCAACTGCATTTCACTGTCTTCTTTTTATTTAGAGTTATAGGTCAATTTTGAAATTTGTCTGGTTTCAACTATCTCCATTTCAGTTTGTGTCGTTGAAATATTTACATTATACAGATACTTTTTTGAGAACAATCCAGTGGCGAACTCCAATTTCCAAGAAGTTTTCTTGCTGAGCCATAACATAAATTTGTGTTTTTTCTTATGGAAGGAATAGTTTGAAATGACTTTTTCTCGTTTCAAAAATATACAGTTCAAAAGAAGCATAATTCCACATTCTTCTACTTTGAACTGTTTACGCTTAGGATTCTGAGAAAGAGGGAAATGAACATAATACTGATGACGAATAGGTAAGTATTTGAATTCAACCTTTTTTTTCGATATTTTGAAAACTATTCGAATGTATCAAACAATGGTTTCAACAGAGATGTATTCAGCATTGAATACTCAATCATATAGGAAACGAAAAAATGAAAAAAATAAATTATTTCCACTCCTTGTATAACAGGGCGTGCTCACGCTCAGGCTCCAAATATATTCAAGCTCGGTAGACAATTTCGAACTATTTCATAATCCGACTTTCCATCCTTCAAATATGTCTAGTTCTCCAGAAACGTCTGATAAGAATTCGAACTTGGGACACCCTGCATATCATCATATCAATCTAGGTAGTAGGTCTGAATGTGCGAACCAGCAGCACCGGCCGCGGTTATTCTTTGATGACGATCGTAAATGTCAAAGCTTCCTAATTTATTGCATGCAGAGTAGTTTTTAGGCCCTTATTTTTGAGAGGGGTATTCAATCCAGTGCAGTACAGTCCAAATATTTCTTGAATATATTTCAGAATAATAATAACACTTTTGAAGTACCTATGTAGAATATGTAGATATAAAACAAATTCAATTTTGTGAATTTTCTTTAACTGTCATTGAAATTCCTTTCTTTGCTAAATTGTCTCTGGGTTGTGTTGTGATTTCGGTCTTTTTCATTTCATACGTTTCTAAACGGAGCAGCCAAGGAATTTTTGGAAAATTGTTATGGGCCAGTTTTGAAATTTGGCCGATTTCAGCTTTCGTCATTATCTCCATTTCTGTTTGTGCTAGGAAGTTGAAATAAAAACATTATACAGACACTCTTTTGATATCAATCGAGTGGCGTACTCTGATTTATTTCTGAGAGGTTTTCTTGTTGCGCTATAACATGAAGTTATGTTTTTTCTTGTGTTTTTTCTTATTAGTATGAAATGACTTAAAAAGAATAGTCCTATTTTTCCGTTTCAAAAATATACACGGAATCCCAAGTACGAGTGTCTATAAGACGATTCTGGTAAACTGGACATAATTTAAATCTGAAAATTGGGATTATGATATTGTTCGAGAATCTCTACTGAGCTAAGAAAATTTTTGCCTGAACACTCCCGGTTACACAAGGAGCGAAAAAGAATTTGTTCAAATTTTTTTTTTCAATTTTTCCTTTTCTGTTTGATTGAGTTATTAATGCTGCATACATTCCTGTTGAAATCATTGTATTCATTCAAATAGTTTTCTAAATATTGAAAGAAAATGGAAAGAAGTCAATATTCGTAGTCAGTATTATGTTCATTTTTTTTATTCCCAACATCCTCAGCGTCAACCGTTCTCATAACACAAATAAGGAGAATGTGGAAAGGTCATGCTTCTTTTGAATTTCAGAAATATTATCATAGGGTGTGTCAAAAACTGTTATCGTAAATATCGAAAATCGGTTAAAAAGTTGTGGTTTTTGTATCACCAATTTTACCCACCCTGTACACGTACAGTCTCATTTTTTGTGACTGCCTGTATGTTTCAAAATATTCAGGTATCGAGAATAAATTGCTTGACTGAATTTTCTCCAATTTCTACTCCTTTCGAAAATTTGCATGATTTCAGTGCAGATTTCAACAGTATTGTGCACGTCCCGCAACATTTTTTGTCTATGTTATCATTGAGAAAAACAGAAATGTTGAGTTTAAATTTTATTAAATTTTGTAATTTCAGCACGAAATTTTTCTGTCCATTTGTGGAAAGAAAAAACGAAAGCACTGGGCTAACTTTCCCGTATTGTATGACTAATCGAGAAATGGTACAAGTTCATCGAATTATCGAAAGGAATTTGTTAAATTTTTTTTGATTTATCTATATCCACATCTAATGATATCAGATTTAGAAACATAGCATTAGTTCAATAGTATATAGTTTAACTTTTTCTGTGATGTGATATCTCTTGACAGGTCACAAAGTATAACTTTTTACGAAATTACACACTTTTTTCCGGGGGAAAAAGTAATTTCGTGACAAGTAACATTTTTTTCACTGTTGAATGGTCGTTTTTCCTGTCGCAGAAAGAAATAGTGGATTATACACGGGAAAAATATCAGATTTTAGCTCTCGGTTTTTTGACAACATTACCTCGAGCTGAAATCTAATACTTTTTTCCCTTTCATAATAAATAACTATTTCTCCCAATTGAACAAATTTCTTTCGAAAATTTTATTCATCTGTCAAATTCGACAGACAATAATGTTCCGACTGATTTTTTATTGTTGTTTTAGCCAATGAGTATACAATTAGGCGGTAATTTTGCATTAGTGCAAATTATCGATAATTTGCACTTGTGCAAAATTATCAGGTCCTTTAAAATAAATGCAGACGTAATTATGAACGTTTATTACTTATTAGAGTAACATGAAAACTGACAGCAACTTACAGCGACACAATACGATTTGATGGATTCACAAAATTTTCTTATTAAATTTAACTCTTGCAATGAAAATGAATCGATAATTTTTGACAAATCTGCTCTCATGCAAGTTAAACTGTAAAAGGCACTCTAGCGCTCCGCGCACTCGTGCTCTTTTTCAACTTAATTTGCATTCGAGCATATTTCCCAAAAATTTTCGATAATTTTCATTGCACTAGTTAAATTACAACTGATAACACATAGAACCTAAAATTGAGACCTATAATTAGATGTGAAATGTCAATACACTAATACCCTAATACTTGGATGTTTCCCATAAAGACTGCAATGAGGAACAAACTAACGAATACGAACAGACTGTCACCTTTACTAGTATACAGGGCCGGTGCGGAAAGTTAAGGCACCTGAAGTTTATCAGAAGCTTAAGTACTTGTCACTATATAATGTCACCTTAACTTTTCAAGGCTTCGTTTTCAACATCTTTTTTTTGCAATATTCTATAATTAATCACATCATTTTGGATAATTTTATACGAATTTTTGTTCCTACCATTCTTTCATTCATGAATACCAAATATCATGTCGATTCGTTTTGCAAGTTCGAAATTACAGTAGAAAATGGAATGATCGAGAAAAACGCTGACTTGTATTCGCAACATTTCGCGCGATTGTTCATTCATTGCATGCTCGACAGTGCTTTATGCAATATGTTTCGGGAATACCTATACACTTATTCAATTCCCTTCATCAAACGATTCTACTCAAATATTGCACTTTTGACGATGTCTTCTTTTTCTCTAATCTGCCAAAATATCACTTTGTTCGAAAGTATTGTGCTAAAACCTTCGGGGAAAATATGAACAGAATTGAAATGTATACGGATAGAACGTGCTTTTTATTTTCTAATCACACGATCCTCATGAAATCTAGCAGAATTTTACGCGTCAGCTTTCTGGTACCTAATTTTGGTCAAATGTGTAAATTTTCGAAAATATCGTGAAAAATATTATATACCCCCCAAACTACTCGTGTAATTTGACCCATTGAAGTACTTAGTGGATATACACGTACTTTGAAAATTTAAATCTCTACTCCTTGTGTTAGAAAGATACACGGAAGGACAAGCAGAACTATTTCGGTACACGCATTCTCCATATGGAATATTTTATTTCAGATTTATAAATAACTAGCTTTTACCCGCGACTTCGTCCGCATAAGTTTTTTTGTTTTCTCCCGGCTGTAAGTCCCACTATCGTGTTCCAGTCCTCAACTTCACATCAAAATTTGTTCAAAAGCAAACTAAACTACATAAAAATACGCAAAGAATAGAGTTCCGTAACGCCTAATTTCAATAGTCGCATACGTGCGACGATGATGTCTGCCCTCGTGCGTCTGCCCGCTTGGGTAGGCACAGTTGGGCACGGCCCTCCCCTCGCGCCGCACCGCCTCTTCGCTGTAGGTGTTATAATTTCGGTGATGAACTGATTACCTATCCGTTTCTTTGTCTAAAATGAGTATTAACTTATCACTATGATTGATTACTGAGCTTGAAGTTCGTATCTCCCCAAGTTTAAAGCGTAGCTAGGTATGTAGTACTATATTAATTCTGTGGTGTAGGTAATTAGATTTTATCTGTATGTAATGTAACAGTCAGTTGGATAAAAAATCGTATACAAATCAGATCAAAAGTTTTGGCGTAATGTGATTCTAGACAGAGTTTTATTGTTGTAGATAGGTAGCTGTGTATAGGTTCCTGTGGGAATGAGATATTTTCCCGAAGTAAAAAGAAGTCTGAATTTTGGTACCTTCCTACCCTATAAGTTAAGTAGTGTGATAGAATGTCGCTAAGTTCCGATCCAAGTAAAACTGTTAAATAAAGACAGTTGCATCAAAATTTTATCAAAAATTCCCTGAATTATGGCGTCTTTTCACCCTCTAAGTTAGAAAAGTGATCAAATACTAAGTTGAAGTCTTAGTAACACTCAGTTAAAAAAAACATCAAAATCATTTCAGTAGCTATGGCGTCATGAGCTTCTTGACACGATCACGCTAGATTTCCGCAGGAATGAGGTATTTTCCCGCCGTAAAAAGTAGCCTGTGTCCGTGCCTAGGATCCTATCTTTATATTTACCAAGTCTTATAAAAATCCGTTCAGACGTTAAGGCGTGAATGAGGTAAACTTTTAAAATAAACGATTAAAAATCACTAACTTAATTAGTTTTCTGTCTACCGCTTACGCCTTAAGTACGATAGCATGAATGTTAATAGCCCATATCCTTTTCTAGGTTACTGTCTATCACCTTACTATATTTCATCAAAATCCGTTCAGCCGTTTAGGCATGATAGAGCAAAACTCCCAGCAAAAACCATAAAAAAATCACTAACTCAATTCAGTTTTCTGCCTACTTCCTACCCCCTAAGTACGATTACGTGATCATTTTGATTTTATATCCGTTTTTAGGTAACCATCTATTACCTCACTAAATTTCATCAAAACCTGTTCAGCCGTTTAGACGTGAAAGAGCAAAGTCCCAACAAAAACGACAAAAAATCACACTCAATTTAGTTATCTGCCTACTGCCCACCCCCTAAGAACGATGGCGTGATTATTTATAGCCTATGACCATTTCTAGGTTATCATCTATCACCATACCAAATTTCATCAAAATCCGTTCAGCCGTGTATGCCATTTTTCTGAGTCGGACTTTTTCGAGTCCAAATTTTTTCAGAGTCGAAATTTTCGCCGAAAAAATTTCTACTAAGAAAAATTTTGCCCCGAAAAAATTTTGATTTTTTACCCCGAAAAAATTTCGACTGAGAAAATTTTACCGCGAAAAAATTTGATTTTTTTGCCCGAAAAAATTTTGACATAGAAAAATTTGCCTCGAAAAAATTTCGACTCATAAAATTTTTACCCCGAAAGAATTTCTACTCGGAAAAATTCTGCCCCGAAAAAATTTTGATTTTTTTGCCCGAAAAAATTTCGACTCAGAAAAATTTGGCCCCGAAAAAATTTCGACTGGGAAAATTGCCCCGAAAAAATTTCGACTCAAAAAAATTTCGAGTGGAAAAATTGGCCCGAAAAAATTTCGACTCAAAAAAATTTTGCCCCGAAAAAATATCGACTCGAAAAGATTTTGATTTTTTTGTCCGAAAAAATTTTGACTCAGAAAACTTTTGCCCCGAAAAAATTTTGTTTTTTTGCCCGAAAAAATTTTGACTGGAAAAATTTTTCCCGAAAAAATTTGATTATTTTGCCCGAAAAAATTTCGACTGGGAAAATTGCCCCGAAAAAATTTCGACTCAAAAAAATTTTGCCCCGAAAAAATATCGACTCGAAAAAATTTTTCACTGAAAAAATTTCGATTTTTTTGTCCGAAAAAATTTTGACTCAGAAAACTTTTGCCCCGAAAAAATTTTGATTTTTTGCCCGAAAAAATTTTGACTGAGAAAAATTTTGCCCCGAAAAAATTCTGATTTTTTTGCCCGAAAAAATTTTGACTCAGAAAAATTTTGCCCCGAAAAAATTTCGACTCAATTTAGTTATTACTGCCTACCCCCTAAGAACGATGGCGTGATTATTTATAGCCTATGACCATTTCTAGGTTATCATCTATCACCATACCAAATTTCATCAAAATCCGTTCAGCCGTTTGGGCGTGAAAGAGTAACAGACAGACAGACAGACAGACAGACAGACAGAGTTACTTTCGCATTTATAATATTAGTATGGATGCTGGGTTTCCGAAATTCATGAAGCCTCAATTTACGACCTCCTCAAAAAACGGTTTCAAAATCATTATTTCTACTACATTGATTAACTGATTACTGTTAACACCGAATCGTTACAAAATAATTCAATTCAAAATCAATCAAGTTTTCATCCTACTTAAATGCACTACGCCACTGCTAAGTGGACTTCTTGTCGCATCTATTCGAATTCGAGCCTTATGATCGTTCTTGTGGTGCTTTATTCAAAGCTGAAAATCGAGAAATGAAATAATATTAATGAATTAGTTGGATATGCAAATTTTCCACAATTCCACGATTTGACAAATTTCGAATTATTTATTCCAAACTTCAAAATTCACTTCAATTTCAAATTATTCATTGAAAACTCATGGCAGTACTCTCCATAAACTTTCTGATCGTTGTTTAATAGTTTGGTAACAAAATTTGTTACAACTTCATTACGAATTGTTTAAGTAATGTATAATATGCATAGATCGACAGCCATTCACAAAAGTGAAAAGGAAATATATTATAGTTTTACGATTGTAACCGCAATTTATTAGAATTGCTTATTGCAATGAAAGAAATTTAGAACGAGGCCTTCCTTGGGCTCCTTATTGCCGTTCCAGTGCCCTTCCACTGATCTACCAAGTTTGACGAAAGTTTCACCTGAATTTCGATGAAGTTTTCCCATAATTCAATGTTATTGTATTTTGGGGTGTGAAGGGTGAAGGGAACACATTCACAATGAGCATTGAGTTTAAAAGTAATAATTATAAATTTTTAAACTGAAAGCTATCAGTGATCATCACGCTCTCTTCAACATTTCCCCCATGAGCGTCGTCGACAGATCGGCTGACATCAGGGGGATCCGTCTGCATGACATCAAATCATTTTCCATTATTATTTTCAGAAGTTAGATTCAAATATATAAAAAATAATAATTCAATTTATAAATCTTGAGTTTGGATGAATTTGTTTCCCAACTTCAAGTTCTTCACATAAACAGACACTATACAGAGTGGGCAGAATTGGTGATACATGACCTACAACTTTTTAAGCCAAAGAGTCAAACAGATAGTGAAAATGAATGGCACATTACGTTCGTCTTTTTTCGCCATCTTTTTTACGCCATCAACTGCATTTCTGTATCTTCTTTTCATTACGAGTTATTATAGGTCAATTTTGAAATTTGTCTGGTTTCGACTATCTCCATTTCAGTTTGTGTCGTTGAAATATTTACATTATACAGATACTTTTTTGAAAACAATCCAGTGGCGAACTCTAATTTTTTCCAAGAAGTTTTCTTGCTGTGCCATATCATAAATTTGTGCTTTTTCTTATGGAAGGAATAGTTTGAAATGACTTTTTCTCGTTTCAAAAATATACCGTTCAAAAGAAGCATAATTCCACATTCTTCTACTTTGAACGGTTAACGCTTAGGATTCTGAGAAAGAGGGAAATGAACGTAATACTGACGACGAATAAGTATTTGAATTCAACCTATTTTTCGATATTTTGAAAACTATTCGAATCATCAAACAATGGTTTCAACAGAAATGTATTCAGCATTGAATACTCAATCATATAGGAAACGAAAAAATTTAAAAAATAATTTATTTTCACTCCTTGTATAGCAGGGCGTGTCCAGGCTCCAAATAATATTCAAGCTCCGTAGACAATTTCGAGATATTTCATAATACGACTTTCCAGCTTTCAAATATGTCTAGTTCTCCAGAATCGTCTGATAAAAATTTGAACTTGGGACACCTGTATATCATCATATCAATCTAGGTAGTACAAAGATTTGTTGAAAATCTTTGAGGTAGTAGGTCTGAATGTGCGAACCAGCAACGCCGGCCGCGGTTGTTCTTTGATGACGATCGTAAAAGTCGAAGCTTCCTAATTTATTGCATGCAGAGTAGTTTTTATGTGTAACAGGGGTATTCACTCCAGTGCAGTCCAGTCCAAATATTTCTTGAATATATTTCAAATAATAATAACACAATATTTGAAGTATGTAGAATATGTAGATATAAAACAAATTTAATTTTGTGAAATTTCTTAACCTGTCATTGAAATTCCTTTCTTTGCTGAATTGTCTCTGGGTTGTGTTGTGATTTCGGTCTTTTTCATTTCATACGGTTCTGAATGGAGCAGCCAAGGAATTTTTAGAAAAGTGTTATAGGCCAGTTCGAAATTTGGTCGATTTCAACTTTCGTCATTATTCCCATTTCTACATTACATTATATAGACACTCTTTTGATATCAATCGAGTGGCGTACTCTGATTTTTTCTGAGAGGTTTTCTTGCTGCGCTATTAACATGAAGTTGTGTTTTTTCTTATGTAAGCAATAGTTTTAAATGACTTAGAAAGAATAGTCCTATTTTCCGTTTCAAAAATATACAAGGATTCCCAAGTACGATTGCCTTTTAGAGGATCTTGGCAAACTAGACATAATTGAAATCTGAAAATTGGGATTATGATATTGTTCGAAAATCTCTACGGAGCCAAAAAATTTTTTGCTTGAACACTCCCGGTTATACAAGGAGCGAAAAAGAATTTGTTAATTTTTTTTTCAATTTTTCCGTTTCTTGTGTGATCGAGTATTCAATGCTGCATAGTGCATACATTCCAGTTGAAACCATTGAATTCATTCAAATAGTTTTCTAAATATTGGAAAAAAAACGGACAGAAGTCAAATATTCGTAGTCAGTATTATGTTAATTTCTCTTATTCCCAACATCCTGAGCGTCAACCGTTCTCATAACACAAATGAGGAGAATGTGGAAAGGTCATGCTTTTTTTGAATTTCAGAAATATTATCATAGGGTGAGTCAAAAACTGTTATCGTAAATATCGAAAAAGTTGTGGTTCATGTATCACCAATTATATTTCTTCCACTATTGAATGGTCGTTTTTCCTGTCACAGAAAGAAATAGTGCATTATACACGGGAAAAATCTAAGATTTTAGCTCTCAATTTTTTGACAACATGACCTCGAGCTGAAATCTAATACTTTTACCCTTGTATAATGAATAACTATATCTCCCAATTGAACAAATTTCTATCGACAACACACAGAACCTAAAAGTGAAACCTATAATTAGATGTGAAATATCAAACTAATACCCTAATGCCTGGATGTTTCCCATAAAGACTGCAATGAGAAACAAACTAACGAATACGAACAGACTGTCACCTTTACTAGTATACAGGGCCGGTGTGGAAAGTTAAGGCACCTGAAGTTTATCAGAAGCTTCAGTACTTGTCACTATAAAATGTCACCTCAACTTTTCAAGGCTTCGTTTCCAACATCTTTTTTTGCAATATTCTATAATTAATCACATCATTTCGGATAATTTTATACGAATTTTTGTACCATTCTTTCATTCCTGAATATCAACTATCATGTCGATTCGTTTTGCAAGTTCGAAATTATAGTAGAATGATAGTGGAATGATCGAGAAAAAGGGTGACGCGTATTCGAAACATTTCAGGCGATTGTTCATTCATTGCATTGCTTCCCTTCATCAAACGATTCTCCTCAAATATTGTACTTTTGACGATGTCTTCTTTTTTCTCTAATCCGCCAAAATTTCACTTTGGTCGAATGTATTGTGCTAAAACCTTCGGGGAAAATATGAACAGAATTGTACAGTTGTAACATGCTTTTTATTTTCTGATCACACGATCCTCATGAAATATAGCAGAATTTTACGCGTCATTTTTCTGCTACATAATTTTGGTCAAATGTGTAAATTTTCGAGAATATCGTAAAAAATAATATATACCTTCCAAACTACTCGTGTAATTTGACCCATTAAAGTACTATAAGCGGATATATGTAAGACTTACAAGTACTTTGAAAATTTAAAATCTTTACTCCTTGTGTTAGAAAGTTTCACGGAATGACAAGCAGAACTATTTCGGTACACGCATTCTTCATATGGAATATTTGTTTTCAGATTTATAAATATTGCTGGGTTTCCAAAATTCCTGAAGCCTCAATTTACGACTTCCTCAAAAAACGGTCTCAAAATAATTATTTCTACTACATTGATTAACTCATTACTGTTAACACCGAATCGTTACAAAAATGCTTCAATTCAAAATCAATCAAGTTTTCATTCTACTTAAATGCACTACGCCACTGCTAAGTGGACTCTTGGACTTCTTGTCGCATCTATTCGAATTCGAGCCTTATGATCGTTCTAGTGGTACTTTATTCAAAGCTGAAAATCGAGAAATGAAATAATATTAATGAATTAGTTGGACATGAAAATTTTCCACGATTTTGAAAAATTTCGAATTATTCATTCCAAACTTCAAAATTCACTTCAATTCCAAATTATTCATTGAAAACTCATGGCAGTACTTTGCATAAACTTTCTGATCGTTGTTTAATAGTTTGGTAACTAAATTTGTTACAACTTCATTACGAATTGTTTGAGTAATGTATAATAAGCATAGATCGACAACCAATCACAAAAGTGAAAAGGAAATATATTATAGTTTTTCGATTCTAACCGCAATTTATTAGAATTGCTTACTGCAATGAAATAAATTTACTACTAGTATTAGAATTCCGCTTCGAATAACTACACGATTTCTATAGTTGAACTATTGATTTTAAAAATATATTTTTAAACTCAATGGTTGAACATAACTAGGTAGGTATTCAGTAAACTCAGGAAAAAACTGTTTCTATAAATTATTTTTGCATCCGATTGTCATATCATAAAAAGTAGGTATCAGCATCCGACGTTCCCAACAATAATCTACGCTACTGGTCAGAAAAACATCGTAGAGATCTTCGGCATGCCTAGCCATGCGAATTACAAACATGTGTTGCTGAATAGGGGTCAAAATCGCTTACCCTTCCTTCAAGGGAATGTATCTTGGAAGGGTGCGGGACGGGACAATTCTTTTCTATTCATATTAAGGGGATCAATTATACATTGAATGAAAATAATTCAGCGAACTGTTTGGCATTTATCTGTAGCCATTTACCAGATTTTTGCGACTTTTCTTAATTTCATTTTTTCTTTATAGTAAAATCCAATATTCTCGAACGATGATTTATTTTCTTGATTCTTTGCTATCGAAGGATTAGATGTAATATTTTTTATGAATTTTAGCCGACAAAAAAGTTTTCAGAGAAGATTTCAACTATATTCATTTGTTCTTCTATGTTTTACAATAGTGTCCACTGCCAATGTCTTCTTTGCTCTTGTATAACCAGGAACGTTTTCACATTTTTAGAATTATAAAAAAAATTAAAACTTTTTGAAGTTTGAGATTCAGCAGATAACAATCAAATTTGGTGTCGTTGTATTCATATTGGCGCCCTGAACAATATTAGTGGAAAAATCAAGTGGCGATCTGTCTAAGTTAAGAAGATAAACAATGAGTTTCACAAAGCTTGATTCGGCAATCAAGACGTTGATTTAGATTAAAGTCGATCGTTTACGTATGTATATTCAATAATTATTGCAAAAATACTGAAATTCTAGAGGCCACATACAACCACAAATTCGAGGAAAAGCTCGCCGTGAGAAAGTTTGGCACTACCGTACAGTCTTTCGGCAAGTAACATATTATGAATTGATGGCAAGAATTATCCTAGAATATAAATAATATCAAAGAGTTGGTATTATTATAAAATATATTGCACGATTGTGGATCTCATTTTACTACCAAATTTTTAATTCCGTCAAATACGAAGATTCGAATAGACAGATTAGAGGATTTGAAATTCACATCGGAAAGATACGATATACATGCATCAGACAGAAAATTTTTCCTCCAATTTGACAGTTGTATACAGGGTGTCCCGTAAAGACCACGTCAAACGAAAACGGAAAGTAGATCAGAATGTGCTCTATCTGATGTGAAAAAATCGTTCATATGAAGGTCTCACTGTTTTCGAGATATTTGACGTTTTATGAAAATGTTGAATTTTTCACTTAAAATGCTTTCTCTCTTGCGGGAGCTAAAATTAAATACTTTTCGAATCAGTTCTTTTCCTTAAATATTGTTGAATGATTACTCCAATTCATGCAATGAAAAATACCACAAAATATTCTACAGGGATTCTGAAAAAAAAATTTTAAATTCTTGTTTTGAAGGAAATGTTTTTTTGTAGTGAATTCTATCTGACGTGGTGTAAAAAAAAGACACTAGACCTTTTCTGCATATTACGTTAAAAAGTTGCCCATTTTGTGAGGATTCCGAAAAGGTAAAATACAGGTGATAAACTTCTTCAGAAAAAAAGATATTCGAATGTTTATCGAAAATGGAGCATTTCTGTGAAAAACTGATTTTTTCACATTTTCCACAAATACTTTCATTTTGCACTTCCTGCTGAAAATAATCAATCAACAAATCAATAAAAGGTTATTAAGATGCCATTTCACTCACTGAGTTTTTTTATTTTTTTTCTTTGCCTAAAGAACTCTCGAACATCGAGATGATGTGATGCGATTCAATGATTCAATCTCAAGATACTTAAGGTATCTATGGAAACGTCCATCTAGTGGAAGTTAATGCGTAACAGTATACTGGGTAAAATGTCTTCAGAAATGTTTCGTACACTGCAAGAGAATCCGCCGACATGCACCTTATTTAAGGAGAAGTACGTCTTAATGTTAGAGCAGCATCGTGGCTTTATTCAGAGCGGTACCCCAATCGCCGACATCCCAATAACGAAGTTTTTATCCGGACCCATAATGCAATTGTCGAAGGAAGAGTTCCTGGGAGTCGTAAAAGTAGTGGCCGGCCTTCGATCGTGGATGATGACACCATTTTGAATGAAGTCGAAGATAATCCTCCAGTATCAACCAGAATGATAGAGCTCAGAGCTCATGACAGGCATATCAAAATCAAGTGCCCATAGAATCCTGAAGAAACACCAATATCACCCCTACCATATTCAGCCAGTTCAACACCTAATACCAAGAGACTTTCAAGCCGAGTAGAATTTTGTCAACAAATGTTGCTGAAACATACAGAAAATCCCGATTTTTTAATAATATCCTTTGGACTGATGAGTCTTTCTGTACTCAAAGCGGGTATATTAATCTGCATAATCTTCATAGTTGGAACATCGAGAATCCGCACAATATAAAGCAAGATAGATCCCATTATCGATTTACGGTGAATTTATGGATTGGAATATACGATGGAAAAATATTCGGTCCGACAGAATTGCCGCAAACGTTAAACGGCACCAACTACATATTTAAATTTTTTAAGGAACAGTGTACCCTTACTTTTAGAAGATGTACCACTGGTAATGCGACGTGATATATGGTTTCAACACGACGGGTGCCCAGCACATTACAGTCGTCATGTTAGGGAATATTTAAACCAAACATATCCTCACTGGTAGATCGGAAGGGAAGGTGAAATTTCGTGGCCTCCCCGTTCACCAGACTTAACTCCTCTGAATTTTTTTACTGGGGTTTTTTAAAAAATGAAATTTATTCGAATCCCATAAGAGATGAAGCACAACTAAGGGACCGCATTCGTATTTCAGCAGCCAAAATAGCGGAGAGAAGTTTGTATGGTTTGAAAAGATCATTTCTCAATAGATGCAGGGCATGTATCAGCGAAGGGGGTGGTCATTTTGAGCATTTAATAACAATCCTGAATTTTTATTATCAATATTTTTATAATGTTTCTTCACAATAGATTTGTTGATGTTGAAGGTCCTGTGCGTTATTACGTATATCATTGCAATTAATGAATAATTTCACTTTATAAGTAATTTAAGGACTAACTGACATTTTTCAAGAAAATTATTCGATAAGTTACAGCAGAATCTGCAAAATGAAAGTATTTGTGGAAAATGTGAAAAAATCAGTTTTTCACAGTAATGCTCCATTTTCGATAAACATTCGAATATCTTTTTTTCTGAAGAAGTTTATCACCTGTATTTTACCTTTTCGGAATCCTCACGAAGTGGGCAACTTTTTAACGTAATATGCAGAAAAGCTATAGTGTCTTTTTTTACACCACGTCAGATAGAGTTCAGTACAAAAAAACACTTCCTTCAAAACAAGAATTTAAAATTTTTTTTCAGAATCCCTGTATAATATTTTGTGCTATTTTTCATTGCATGAATTGAAGTAATCATTCAACAATATTTATGGAAAAAAAAATGATTCGAAAAGTATTTAATTGTAGCTTCCGCAAGGGAGAAAGCATTTTAAGTAAAAAATCAACATTTTCATAAAACATCAAATATCTCGAAAACTGTGAGACTCTCATATGAACGATTTTTTCACATCAGATAGAGCACATTCTGATCTACTTTCCGTTTTCGTTTGACGTGGTCTTTACGGGACACCCTGTATAGTTATGAGAGATTCATGCACAGTATATTCGATTGCAATAATTTGGTGTTCTCTCCCCCTTCTTATCTTGGAAGTGGCTTAATTCAAGCAGTATGTTAGGCAACCGAAAGTACTTCTATCGAGTACTACGAGCAGGCTGAGACAATATCATTATGTTATTCATCGAAGAATATTGAAGAAAAATTGAAATATATATAATATAAATAGTTGTGATCAGAGACGCTATTGAAAACTGAAGATGTGATTTTAAAGTGACAACCGTACCGAAGCTTCCGATTCTACTACAGTGTTTTCCTAAAAACGTCTGGCGCAATACAATACGAATAGACACTGTGATGGTGAATATATTTTACACCGGTAGTGGTTGATATTTGTCTTCCTTTGGTAGCAATTTGACTTCCGGAAGGTGTAAACAATTTTTTTTGTGATGTGCAAAGAACACCGCATGGTGCAGTAACTTTACCATTTAATGTATTGTTTCACACCAAATAGAGAATAACTTTTTTACAGAGGTCGATTTAACACCGAATATAATTATGAAGATTTCTACACCGAATTGAGTATTGAAATTTTGTATGGGTTATTTTCGCACCGAAAGTAGGACCAATTTGAAAGTATTTTGATATCACAATAAAAACATGGAGATAAAAAATAAAATGTATTCTTCAATAACTAATGAACAGAAAAATAATTCACTCTGATAGGTTATAAAGAAATATTGAAAAAGTTGAAATGGAGCAGATGAATTAATTTGTAATGTGTTAAAAACATCAAAATCGAAAACATAAATAATATATTTTTATTCTTTTGAATCAAGAGCTAACGAAATATGAAACATGAATAATAATCATATATAAATATACATTTATTAGGTAATTAGGTTGATTGAGACTTGATCCACATTAATTCTGATCAGCTCAATTAGGCAGCCACTTTCATTTGCCAGATAGCTAGTTTGAAATTGGAGATTTCTGTTTCCACTATAGCTGCCAATTGTAGTGTTGTGAATTTTCTAGGACCTCAAACATATGTACACACAAACCTATATCTAACTAACAACGGCCATTTAAAATTAACGAAACAATATTTTAACTCACTCATCAGAATAAAATTATTCTTAATGATAGACATCCAGTTTCGAATGTTAGATTTTTATGAACACCTACATAATATCTTCCTTTTTCATTCCATTCTTCGAGCCCCTGTGTTGGGGAATATGACACAAAAGTATCGAAAAACTGTACTTCTCTTCGCGATTCGTGAACACCAAGAAATAATCAAGCTTCAAATATTCCAGATTTCATAAATGAATTTCAATTTTTTTGAAGAAAAAACCTTTATTTTCCCTCTCATATATGATATTGATAAAAAACAAATGAAATACGTATAAAATAATCTACGAGAAAAAATAATATATAAAGTTAGGTTATGGTTTTGATTTATATCGATATGAGCAGATAATTGGTAAAACGACTTGAATTGCGAAAAAACCGTTAATGCATCATAATATAACTTCAAATATAATTTAAATTTAATTCAGAAAAATATTTTAAATTTGAAGGTGGAATCCCTTATCTTATACATAATAGATATAACGGTACTTATTGGGACCAGTGTATATACACTGGTCCCAATAAGTACCGTTATATCTATTATGAAACGGTCCCCATATGTACCCATGCACCAATAAAAACATATGGGGACCGGTCCCCACAATTACCGCAGCATCTATAAAAATATGGGGACCGGTCCAAAAAGTACCAAAGGTCCCCATATATACCGCTACATCTCCGAATTGGTCCCCGTAAGTCCCGCTGCACATAGATATATATATATATATATATTGATCAGTTCACAACGTTCTTCGACGTCTTCTGATTTCCAGCCTCCATTTGTCTCGGTCCTCCCATAGGTTATCGTCTATCCCCCTCGATCTCATGTCCTTAATTATTCCCTCTCTCCAACTCAATCTAGGTCTTCCCCTTTTTCTTCTTCCATGTGGCATCCACTCTAGGACCTGCTTCGGCAGTCTATCGTTTTCCATTCTCTGGACGTGCCCGTACCACCTCAGTTGTCTTTCTCTGATGTCGTCAGTAATTCGATGTTCTACTTTCATTATCTCAAGAATTCTCTCATTCCTTACTCTGTCCAATCTACTCTTACCGGCCGCTCTTCTCCAATAATCCATTTCCATAGCTTCGAGTGAGCGGAGAGCCTTCTGTTTTAATGGCCATATTTCACTACCGTAGGATGATATAGTTTTGACTATGGAATCGTACACTCTGTGCTTGTTGTTTTTTGAAATTGATTTATCCCATAGTATTCCATTTAGTTGCCTGATTGCTGTTCTTCCTAGGTTGTTTCGGTGTTTTATCTCCTCATCCATACTTCCGTCGTTTCTGATCTGTACTCCAAGATATTTGTATTTGCTGCATTTCTTTATAACTTGCTGTTCCAGTACCAAATCCTGTTGCTCTCCGCCAATACACATATACTCTGTATTACTGATGTTTACTTCTAGGCCCCACTTGTCGTACTCCTCTATAAGTTTCCGTGTCATATACTCTAGATCTTCGTATTCCTGGGCCAAGACCACCTGATCGTCGGCAAAACACAGAGTGTAGAGAATTGTCTCACTTAATGGTATACCCATGCCCCGACATTTTCTTTTCCATATCCTGAGAACCTGTTCCAGATAGATTTTGAACAGGGAAGGTGAGAGACAGCAGCCCTGCTTTAGCCCCTTGCTCACGCAGAATCCAGTTGAAACCATTTTTCCTCTTTTTACTTGACTTTTATTGTCTTTGTATAAATCCTTGACCGCCTTGATGAGGGTTAAACTTATATTAGTTCTTTCAAGGGCTTCCCACAGTTTTTGTTGGGGTACGCTGTCGTACGCTTTTTTGAGGTCCACGAAGAGTAGATGTATTTCCTGGTTTAGCGCTCTTTTCTTCTCTATTACTTGCGTAAGAGTGAACAGATGGTCGATTGTCGATCTACCGGCCCTAAACATGAATAAACTATTCATAAATCATAAGCTCGAACTCAAATTGGTTTATTACAAATTCGTGTGAAGTGAAGTTGTTTCAAATTGAATTTGAAAATGCCCTGCTTCTTCGTCATTTGTGATATTCATTGAAGCGTTTTAGAGAAAAGTGCAACCTTGTCAAGAATCTGTACCATAAAATAAATCTGAAAACGAATCAACATCAATGAAAAAACAAGCAATGGGATATATGGCATTGGCAATAAAATTGAATAAATATCTTCTTAATAAGGTCAGTCTTTGTGTTGATGTTATTTTCGTTTTCATTTATGAAACCATTTCGAAAAAACTCCCTTGTAGTTAGAATTAAAACATAATAATTCGACTTCGTCAAATTTGAAACCATGATCTTGTGAGGATGAATGGCTCGCCACTGCACATCTTTCAGACGTCACTTCTGTATATTGCAATACGTCTTATCAGCCGTTATGATATTTGTCCAATATCATTGTTTAAGGAGAAGATAGTTGGTTACTCGCCCTGCTAAAGCCGGTCCCAGACAATGCGTGCATTCGGCCAATGTGCTTCGTAGTTCGCCTTCGGGTACCCTCCCAGACACTGCGCCAATCGCGAAATATTCGACATTCGTCATTCTGTTGACAAACGTTCGCCAAACGGCCTCAGTATAGAACAGTAGCGGAGAGGCTAAACGAATAATACCTAAAAACACCGTGTAATCACGTCGCACGACTCTGACTGAAGACATAATAGGCCGTATAGTACGCGTAGATAAACACATTGTCTGGGAGCTAACACGAATGTGCGCGAATGTACTTCGTCTTCCTTTGGTTCGTGCAGCCCGTACCGACAAGGCTTCGGATAGAAGGCCAATGCCGAATGATACACGAAGTTGAGCTCCCACACACTACGCGAAGCACCGCCAATGCCGAATATTCGTCGAATGCACGCATTGTCTGGGACCGGCTTAAGGGCATTGGATGTGCGTATGTGGCGGTACCTATTAGAATTATGTGGCAAACTCTCCGAATGCAAATACGCCCTCTTGAATGATTACTTATCGGTGAAGAGGTTTCTACTTCGGCTATGAAACTATATTTTTATGACGTGAAGTTTGAAGAATCGAAACCGAGTAAACTCCAACACTGAACACATGTTCGTTGATGTTGAATGAATAGATTATGCCAGGCCAGGGTTCCAGTTGCGAATTTTATTACTTAGATAATTACGGGGTCTGTTTATGTTATACGACTACTACAACTTTTTTATTCTAAGATAGTGAATAGAATGAGTTTGGAATGTGCATCGCAGTTGGAGGCAAGATATGAAATTGGAAAAATTAAATATGAGAATAATTTTTGGTTTTTGCTGAATTAAACGTGTTTTCAATTGAACCGCAAAACGTGAATTTATTTGGTTAGATTTTTTTTATAGCTCTGAATTCATCTCTGAACAAATGCGACGAATATAAGTACCAACGTGAAGTCTTTGCACTCACAAAAAAATACCCATGATAAAAAAATTACCTATCGCAGCGAAATTCAGGCGTTTTCTTTATTTAAATTATATCGTCTCAAAAAAACGAATGGAGTTTCGAAATACTGACAATACTGTAATGTAATATTATTGGTTATATATTTTTTATCGATGTCATTGGAAAGATGAAAAAATATGCTATGTTTCTCCTGTGTTAAATTTTTGAGTCAATACCGATTTTGGCGGCAATAAATCGTATCCTTGATGAAGAATTCGTGATCGAATTCAATATATCCGATTGGAGTGAATTTTATTTGTGAACGAAGGTTGATTCATGCAAAGATTTAAAAAAAATCGCATTGTGTAAACCATAGAAAATTCAATTGAAATTCGAAAAAATAGCTATATTTCCATAATAAGATATCGGACTCAAGTGAAATTTATACCTACTTTAGGGAGTATCTAAAAATCTTATATAATAATATGTATTTATGTACCAAGTGCGTTATATGGATCCTAACGCCCGGAGGGAAATTCGGCCCGAGGATCTTTGGCCCGAGGGATGAATGTTGCCCGATGGGCGTTAATATCTAATAACGCTCGTGGTGCATACAAGATTTTATTTTCACGAATATATCATTTAATTACAATAAAATTCGATTGCTCCTATGATTTTTTTTCCATTTAACTTTCAGTAGTAACCATGGCATTTGTTAATATTTTGAAGTTCGTTATTGCTGTCATCATTTTATTAAGTGAATGTCATTACTGTTTTCGTTATGAGCGGGCGTTATGATCCATAACGCCCGCTAAAATGCCCACGGGCATAATGAGTGTATTTATAGCAACCGTTTCTAAGGTAAAATAACATATAATGTACAAGTGAAAAATAAATGCCTATTCGAGGAAAGATACCCAGTAAGTGGAACAATGCTACACACGATACATTACTTTTTTGTGTATTAACACAAAAAGGTGACCCTGCCGTCCTAGACAATTATAGGCCCATATCCATTCTTTCACAGTTATACAAGACCTTCATGAAGCTCATCAATAACGGATTGACGAATAAATTTGACATATACCAACCGGTTGAACAAGCTGGATTCAGAAAAAGATACGGAACCTGCGACCATCTGCATACACTAAAAATACTGATAGAAAAGGCCAACGAGTATAACCTACCCCTGTATCTTGCTTTCGTGGATTATGAGAAGGCTTTTGACAGCGCAGAATTATGGGCGGTCGAAGAAGCTTGGTGAATGGCAGAATAGATTCAAGATACAGAACCTGTTGAGCAACGTGTATTCGGAAGCAACGATGACAGTCCAACTTGACAGCAATTTGATGACGAAGTGCATACCAATCAAAAGGACAGTAAGACAGGGGGATACTATCTCGCCGAAATTATTCACGATGGCCCTGGAAGAGCTGTTCAAATCTCTGAACTGGAGTAACAAGGCATAAAGATCAATGGCAGATACCTCAATCATTTAAGACACGCTGATGACATACTCCTGATTGCCTCTGACTGGGAAGAACTACAAATAATGATTGAGGAACTTCATGAAAAAGCGCTCCGGATAGGATTGAAAATGAACATCAAAAAACAAAATCATGACCAATTCGAGTGAACAACACTCAATAATACTAGACAGAGCAGTAATAGAGCAGGTAAATGAGTATATTTACCTAGGCCAGGCGATACGAGCGAGTAGAGAAAACTAGACTGTGGAAATCGCAAGGAGAACTCGTTTAGGATGGGCAGCTTTCGGTAGGCTCGCCTATGTCCTGAAAACCACGAATTCCCATGCACTTGAGAACAAAGTAGTATTCGACCAATGCATTCTACCGGTACTAACATACGGAGCTCAGACGTGGACTTTCACCAGAGCAAACATCGATAAAATCCGCAAGACGCAGAGGGCTATGGAAAGAAGCATGTTAGGAGTATCACTCAGGGATAAAAAACGCAACGAATGGGTGAGAGAAAAAACGAATGTTGTAGACGCAATTGAAAGAGCAGCGTCACTTAAGTGGAGATTGGCAGGCCATAATGAGCGATTACAGGACAAACGCTGAAATGCAGAGATTGGGAAGTAGCGCCCTTATGATAGGAAAAGATCAAGAGGAAGGCCGCAGATGAGGTAGAAAGATGACATAGTCAGACATGCTGGCTTGATGTGGCAGAGGAGAGCCCAAGACAGGAAGTGCTGGAGGCAGTTGGGGAGGCCTATATCCAAACTTGGAAGGATAGAGAATAGGCTAATAGGATTGAAATTTGAGATATCCTTGAGTTCAGGTTTTTCTACTATAGTAGGTATTTTATACATACAACTTAGAACGAAAAATCCATAAAATATTTTTTAAAATCTAATTGCTCTGAAAAGCTTTTATTATTTTTCTTCTGATAGCAAATACATCAATTCATCACCAACAATAAATCACTATTTTACATTTATACATGGACGTAGGTATGGATCAATTCTTTCATTTCCATAATTTTGTTTTCAATCATGTTGTCATGTGAAAATTTCTGTATTATATAATACTATATTTGCGATAAAATCGGAAAATCGACGTTATGATTGTTTCGTTAGTGATATCTGAACTGCAATGACAAGATAATTGACCAATTAGTATTGGCTTGAAAAAAGCTGCAATAATATTTCCTATGAGTGACGTATACATTTCCTTGTTTCATGGGGAGCATTTTTCACAATTTAAGATGATTGGTAAACGTAATCTGGCAATCTACAAGAATTCTTATGGGTTCCAGGAGTGTGTCCTAAAAATGTTGATAATTGATAAGTGCCCGAATCTGTCATACTGAATATTTGTGATAGGGTGGCTAGGTGCTTGCAGGTCTTGCAGGTGTCCTCGCTCCTTTCTACTCCACAGGTTTTGCATATTTCGCCAAAAGCTTATAACCCACGATTTGGAAATCGTCAAGAAGGACGAAAAAAATCTGTTTTCCTCTCTGACATAATATTCGTGTCTTATTCCATTCTTTATTGATATGTTTTTTTCTAAACTTATGTGCTGCATAGGACTGGAACGACGCAATACCCTGGAATCGATTCATCAAAATTTTCTCCGTGGGTAAAATAGCATTCGGAAATTCTTCATAATTTTGTCTTTCTCATGATTTATTATATAAATCAATAAATTGTCCCTGTTATTCTTCCTGGTCCCTTTCTATAAGTAATAACCCTACAGTAGACAGTTTTAGTTGAAACTTTGTATGCCCATTTGTTTTCAATTCCACTTAATTTTGTATGGCTTCCTCAGCTTCGGCAGTCAGGTGATTTTTCAGCAGTTTTAAGTCTTTGGCTGAAAGTATAATGGTTATTCAATTTCATCTTTTTATGTGAAGGTTATTCGATGCCACGGTTGAGATACCATACCTCCAGTTGGCTTCAATAAGCTGTGAGAAAATTTTTATTACCGATTCAGCGTTTGCTGTAGAAACCGTTGCATACATATATTTTCTCATATCATTGCTTTAATAATTGCTATAGTCGTAGCAAATGAACCCTCAAATAACCAGACCCAGAAGCACAAATAAGTGCATCTTGTTCGGCAACTATAGACACTCTATCAGGCCTCATCATTATTTATTCCATGATTTCTGAAATATAATGCTGAAGTGAAGCTTATGTTATTCTTCAAGTGAGGATTGTGCACCTTTGTTTGTGTCGCCACAACTGCTTACGAGAGTAAACCCGAGACAGCAAAGGCGCAAAAGAAAAGAGTGACTTTCTTTAACTTTGATTATCTCATTCAATCTGTTGACAACTACTGCCTTTAATAATACCAATTCAGATTAAAGGTTTCAACATCTTAGGCCTAAGGAATTTTCTCTTTCAAATTCTGCCATAACTTGATATTCCTGAATTTTCCCATTCCAGTTCTCAAGGTTTCCCATTCTAACTAACCGACACATTTCATCATATCCTGACAGGATCGCCAAATCAAGTATCAAAGCAGGAAAACTGTTAGGTTGTGGAGCCTGTTATGTACACAAAGACGGATATTATATAGAAATTGGTAGGCCCAAAAACGATCCAGATGCTTATATCAACAGAAGAAATTTTTCCCTATCAAACTTCGAGGACTTATTGATGAAAAGAAAAAAATTCGAAGATGTTGATGCACGAGCTAACTCCCCCATGAAGGAGTTTATAGAATATGTGTTAGGGGATAGTGCTTATCCTTATTTACCATTTCTCATAACTCCTTATCGTGATAATATGGACATTTAGCTCGTGCACAAAAGATTTTGATAAAACTCTAAGCTCCTGTAGAGTTTGTGTCGAACATTGTTTTGGTATTCTTAAACAGAGATTCAATCAACTGTATTTCGGTTACGCAATATAAAAATGGTTAGGTTCATTTACGCATCCTGTGGTTTACAAACCTAGCAAATGAAGAAGAGCTTAGACATTTTGAGCCTCCTAAAGAAAATGATTTACCAGACCCAGATGCACCTGTCAATATATTAGATGATTTTGAAAATGTTGATCTAATTGATTATCTAGTTATTTATTTATTCAGATAATTAGGAACACAAAGAGGTGATAAACACCCAACACTAATCCACAATTTAGAAATACAAAGTATGTCCATGTGAACAGTTAATTTAGAAAACACAGTAAACTTATCTAAAAGAAAAAACAGTATCGAGAAGCTAGCAAAAAATACGACCAATTGAAAAATAGAAGAATATAACTACATACTTCTGGGGAACGACACGGAACAGGAAATTTATGGGGGAAAGTATGTTAGGTTAGGTTAGGTAAGGTTAGGAGAATTATAGATATTGTTCAGGGGTTTATTTACGAAAAAGGTATCACTGATCTTTCTTCTACTTTCAAGGAAAATAAAACTAAACTGAGTCAAACGAAGATATTTAATGGAAAATGACGGAATTCCATCAGGTACAGCACCCTTTTTTCATTGATAGCCTCCAGTGCCCTACGTATTTCATGAGATGAAAACTGTATATAATTAAGTTGATTTGGAAGATTAACTATAGGAAAATTGGAATTTTGACGGCTGATGTGGAAAGTCGGTTTCTTAAATACACACTCTTAAAATATTTCGCAAATAAGACACCATCTTCGGAAGATCTGGGACGTATTGCACCAAAGTACTTTGCAACTTTTCACTTTGCAACGGGAAAATTAATTATGTTACACAACATTTCTCTCCCAAGATTTAATTTCTGAGAAGTTCACTTTGCATTTGCGTTTCCACATTCAGTTATGAATGCGTTTCGCGCAACAATATTAATTTGAATAGTGAAAAGTTCGAAGTGAAAAGTTGCAAAGTATTTGGTGGCAATAGGCCCCTGATCGCGAACCTTTATCGACACTAACTTGAAAAAATTTTCAGTATCATCAGTTTAGAATCAGATTCAATTGCTCTTTTAGTTGCAGTACGCAAGTTTCTGAATTCTAATAACTCTTTGATATTTTTATAGATTTTTCCATTCGGTATGCAGTGCATGTCATTTAGACTGCAAACTAAAAACACGCAATTTTACACGTTTGTCTGAAGAAGGTGTCTGATATAGACACCGAAACGTTACATTATCTTTTTCATTCATTTCCTTTTTTAGTTTTACTGTTCGGCAACAATTTTTTCAAAAACCTGACATATTGGTGAGGAGTATTTCATCTTAATACAATAATTTTTAGTTATTTCTGTTTCAGAGACTAGGAGTGAAAATCTAGAAAGTTTTTAGAAATTGCATGATGTAGACGAAATTTTTCAAAATCCTTATCACGAGATTCTTGTGCATCTTCTGAAAGTTGACCAATAGGAGTACTGCAAATGCTTTATGACACTTTCTCCTCGAATAAAAATTTTGTGATTTGAACATAGTATGTAGTACTATTGCTTACATAGATCCTGAACATAACTGTCAAATTTTTTCAGCATTTATCATGACACCCGAAGAAAGAGCTTGCAGAATTCTTTTTATTCACATTTATATCCACTTTTGTAATTTCATCAGAGCAGCTGGCACTGTGCAAAAATATTATGGTAGTATTACCGTCATTGAAATTATAAACTACTGGTCTTAGTTTGTCGATGATCAAACCTAGCTCTTCACGGAAACGCTTATTACCGGAGTTTTTTTGGCTTGGTAGTCATTTCTTTTCTTCGCTTTTGGCTGACCATGTTTGGAAGTCAAATTATAAGTAATATGTAAAATCATTTCCATAACAACGAATCCAGGCGTGCCAAGTAGACAGTTCGTATTGATAAGAATCTTCATTTTTAGGCCTAGCAGTCGCTTTAGTCAATCGTTCAATTGGCGTAGAGTGCCTCCACATTATCATTATTATAAAAATGGTTAGAGTAGAGCATAACCTATAACTCACAACGATAAGTTGAAAAAAGATCCTTTACACGAAAAAAGAATGAAATTGATACACAAGTCACACTCACTTCCGTCGGAACAAGAATCATATGCATTCTTGAGAAAGTTCACTGATATCGAGTTCACCACCGATGAGGGTAAAGAGTTCCACACAGAGAAAACACGGTTAGAATGAAAAATTTGCCGCCAAATTTAGCACCAACGCTCAAATATTTTCAGATCATCCTGAATGATATGACATGCCTCCCAAGGATCTCCGAATAATTTCGTATCGTCGGCGAATCGAGCAACATGTGATTTGACGATCTAGGCAAATCAGAGATATAGAGTAGAAATAGAAGTGGCTCCAAGACAGATCCCTGGGGCACTCCACTATGAACAGATCTTCCGCTGAGAAAGATTTATCCACAGGAACCCGAAAAGTACGATCAGTAATGAAGGCTTTGATCAGGGAAAGCAGACGGCCATTGACTCCAAGATGTTTGAGGTTGATTAGAGAAGGTTATGTGGAACACGATCGAATGCTCTATAAAACTTCAGATAGATAACGTCAACGGAACAGGCTCTATCCATGTGCCAGGAATCACTGCACTCGAGGAGGTTGGTAATGACCGATCGTCCTGGAAGAAAACCGTGTTTGCAATCCGAATAAGACTTTCAGAAAGCGCAAACTTAAGAAATGATCGACAAAATCTTTTCAGAAACCCTTGGCACAATTGGCACCAAGCTGATGGGGCGATAATTATCAACATTACGTTTGTCCCCTTTTTGAAGACTGGTGTCACGAGTGCTTCAAGGAAAGGTAGAAATGATGTTTCGAAGGATCGAGCATTTATGGTGGAAAGAGGTTACGAAAGAGATTGGGCACATTTCTTCAGCAGTCGAGATGAGATACCATCATCCATAGCAGGTGAGGAGGTTACATTGAGAGCTGAAAGGTGAGCTTCAACAATTGCGGGACTGAAGCTTACTCCGGTTATGGAGGCAGAATTAAGCTGGTCAGAATGTGTGGGGAGTGAACGGTTTCCCTCATAAAAGAGGGGCAGAGGCATCAGTGAACACGTTGGCAGCCTCCTCTGAGCTAGAACATGGAATACCGCTTGTATTAAGAACCGATGGAATGTCAACTTTTTAGTTGAAAGTTCGGTCTACCAAACGTGCAAGTTCAGATTCTAATTTCCTCTCTCTTGTATGCATGAAAATTTAAAATGAAACGCTCCTTCATTACAGGGAAAAAAGATTATGTGAAGTATCAAGGGAAAAATTAATACTAATGAGGATGAATTAATTGTTGCTTATAAAGATGAACACATTCTTGAACATTAGGACCAGGGAATGTAATAGAAGAACGACACAAATGAATTGATAGGGAAGAGATCAATCATCATAGAAGCTGAGGAAATGATTGAAAATGAAGAACTAGTGGCACATTCGCAATCATCGGAGGATACATTAGGAATTAAATAAAGAGTTGCTACCTCAATGGGTTCTAGATCTAGACCGTTGACGATTTGATGAAAAATTCGAGATCTTGTGGACTAACTGGATTACCTAAAGACTGTGAAACTTTGATACGAATTCCAAAACAGTACATTTAGAAAAAATGGTTAATGGATACTTTGGTCTCATGGATTGGAAAACTGCTTATCTGGTTTTCAAAATTTTTTTTCCAATCATGAACCGAAGCTTTATGAATGTTAGTATATTTACCTTTGTAGTGTTAATTTGTTATGAAATGATTTATCACAGCTTCTTCGTTTTTTCCTGGTGTCGTGTTCCTTCAATGTCTACCATAGATGCTTAAGATGTACAGTAGGAGGCAAATACTTCAAGCAACGAAAAAGAATGAGTTTTCCTTAAGTAGAGTGTTCATTGAGAACTGATGAAGGATTTCGTGCAAAAACTGATGTACATCACCACCGAAAATACAGGGTCTCTATAAATGATTGTTACAGCGCAGTTGGCTTTGTATTACAGAATACCAATCTCTAACCAATCAGAGAATAGCACGATCACAGAATTCTGTGGTTTGCATAATCCAAAGCCAACTGCGCTGTTACAATCATTTATAGAGACCCTGTATCAAAACGGATATTCCATTATTATGATGAAGGATAACATAATAGCAGATAGAATTATATTACATCTGGCGACGAGGAAATCAAGTAAATCGAATACATTAATAATTGATAATAATTGTGGAAGTGAATAATTTTAGTGCAATTTCTCACGTGAGAATTACGATGACAGAAAGCGTAGTCACCGGCGTACCTACACGGAACATCACTACGGGAATTTCAACTGAATATTTCAGACTGGAATATATACAAAGCCCGATTGCAGAATTACTTCGATGCAAATGAGTTAACCGATGATATTAAAAGGAGATCGATATTATTGAACATGTTAGATGAAGAAGCGTATAAGCTGATGTTTAACATGTGCAGCCCACATCTACCTGAAACAAAATCATTCGCAGAACTAGTGATTCTTATGGATATATTTCACAACCGCAAAAATCAGTATTAGCCGAAAGGTACAAATTTTATATTGCGACAAAAAACTCCGGCGAGACGATTAAGGAATGGTCTGCCAGAGTCGAAGCTGGCTGTGCCGTGTGAATTGGGAACGGAATTGGGAGTGCTGCTGCGAGACAAATTTATAAGCGGATTCGACAAAGGGCCTTTTGGACAGAATGTTGGAAGAAAAAACCCTCCATCTCATTCGAAGAAGTCATTGGAGTTGCAGAAATCAAGATGGCCGCCCAACAGAGCTATCGCATTTCAGTCGTGAAAGAAGAAATGAATCTAATTCAAGCGGATGACCTGGTCATCATTGGTCAAGACCAACAATGACCAACTGCATTTAAGCGCTTTGGTCATTGCTGGTCTT